>JAPKLW010000054.1:632586-678484 GCA_026898455.1 Plectranthus barbatus | reverse complement strand
CAGCTGAGGCCAAGGATGAGCTGAAAAGGAAGCTAGAGGTTGAATCCTTATTCGCCTCTATGGAAGAAGCAGTGGCTAAGGCAACCGGTATACATCCTCGGGCATCAGCACAAGTGCCAGCCCCCAGGCCCCCTTCAAGAAAGAAACACAAGACCCACCAGCGCCAGCAGCCCCAGCCAGCTGTTGCCTATGACTCTGCGTCAGGGAAGATCTCAATTCCAGTCAAGAAGTCTATCTTGGGACTGACTACGGAGGAGACCATCGAGAAGATGACCCGGAAGAGGAAGAGGGTCCAGACGAGAGCTCAGAAGCTGGTGGAGCAAGCCAAGAAGGAGCAAAATGCTTCTCTTGTGAGGAAGAAGCAGGCTCAGGCAAGGCTGAAGGCCTTGGCAGACCAGCGAAAAAGGGAGGCTGAGCTGGCAGCCCGCGATGAAGCCTTTGCAAAGATAAAGGCTGAGCATGATTCTCGACGTCAGGCGCAACTGGCGGAGCAAGTGCATCAGGTGGCGAAGGAAAATGGGGAGTTGCCCAAATTTCAAGTGACATGCCACCAGCACCAGCTCCAGGCCAGATCCTCTCTGAAGAATCCTTCACGCGCCTGATGGTCATGGGAGCTGAGGAGGACGTACTATCTCTAGTAGATATGTACCAGCCTGAGGAGGATGTACCTCAAATCCCTCCACCCGCGCAAGGGGGTGGTGGAGGTGATTCTGAAGACCCACTGGCCGCGCAAGGGGGTGCCAGTGGAAGAGTTGTTGAGCGGGCGACCACCCCGGAAAAACTGGCGAGTTTCTCTGATAATGAAGAGATGCTAAGGAACGAGGAACCAGCTGCTCAAGCTGAGGAGGAAAAAGTTGAAATGGAGACTACTGGTGAGGAGCCAGCTGCCCCAGCTGCGCCAGTCATCACCATTCCCAAAGACGAACCCTCACCAGTGGTACATCACTCCAGGGTGCAGAGGATGGAGCCCAGGGATCTATTCCCTAATTTTGAAGACGTGGCTCGTCATCCTGCCAGTCGTCCACAAATCGCAGAAACATCTACATCTTCTGGGCGACCAGCAGCATCCTCCCCAGCGCCAGCACGACGTGCGCGAACTGAAAGGAGGCCATACATGCTCTGTATCCAAGAGCACCAGCTGATAGATGAAGATACCTTCCGATCGCGAGTGACAGGGGTACACCGGTGGGAGCACCGCAGGGACATGGCGTTTCAAAATTCTCGAGTGCCTGAGCCTTCAGCATTCAACATTATCCCCATCAGCGGACTCCCCCACCAGTCAGTCTACGCTTCCAGGATCTTCGACTGGTGTCTGCCCCTGCACCCGATGGAGTATTACAACTACTCACTCTATGAGTATGCCGACACCATCACAACGGAAGTAGAGAGCGCTGTGGATGAGGAGATGATAACCAGGTACAGAGACCTGTGGCGAATGAATGCGGAACTGCTTCTGGAGTTCCGGAGGTGGAGGATCTTCGACTGGTGCCAACGCCAGTTGACAGTGGAGAAGCGTGTCGTCCTGTATGCCAGGCTCGGGCTTGGATACTGGAGATCTGAGGAGGCCTGGGCAAATACATTCATGGATACTGATCCTGAAAGCCACCAGCAGCTGTCGAACAGGCGAATCAGGCGCCGATTGAGGAAGATTGCAGAATACCGACAGCTGACTGGAACCTCCGGCCTCCCTAGGCCCAAAATGGTTAAGTTGCCATTTCTCCAGTTCCAGAGCACCAGCAGAGGATATCAGCTCATATACGCTCTCCGCCGCATCAGAGTAATTGTCACTCTCCCCCGGATCCCTCCCTATTTTGCTGTTCTTTTTTATATGGCTGCCAGCGCTCTGCTGGTAGACCACATAGTGGAGGAGGATCCCTCGAGAGGTTGGTGGCTGACCACTGCCGTCCCCCCTGTTCCAATGGTCATGGGAGATCTTGTCCCTTATCATGAGGACTGGCAGCTGGAGGTTTTCACAGCCCCACCTATTTTTGTACAAGGCCCGCCAGCACCAGCAGACGTGCTCGCGGAGGAACCAGCATCAGCTGACGTGCCTGCGGAGGAGCCCGCCCCAGTGCAGGTACCAGCTGCGTCTGCACCAGAGATGGCTGATACCGCACCTGATGTGCCTTCCACTTCCATGGAAGTATCAGCGCAGCCACTCTCAGAAATTCATCCTCCTGCGCATCTTCTTGCCTACATTGATGCCAGGATGGATCAGCGGTTTGCCTCCTTCCAAGCCGATGTAGCGCAACAAATGGATTCCGTCACCGCCGGTGTTGCCACCTTTTTGGCGCGGATCTAAGAGGGGGAAAGGGCGCGAGCACTGGCTGAAGAGGAGAGAGCCAGAATCGTTGAGGAGGAGAGACGCCTCGCAGCTGAAGAAAGGCGAATTGCTGCTGAAGAGAGGCGGAAGAGAGATCAAGAAATGGCCGAACTTACTGCGATCCTGAGGTCTATCACAAGTGCTCGAACTCAGTCACCAGGATCATCTTCCAAGCCATAGTCTAGTCTCTTTATGTTTTTGTAAGTAAATCTGTTAGACTAGTCAGTTATCATTCATTGTACATGTAAAAATCTCTAATGGAATGTTAACTGACAAGTTGATGACAATCTCTTATTGTCCAACAATTGTCTAAGTTTTTACTTACCAGCTGAATTTACACATCCAGTGTAATCAGCACCAGCACTCATCTTGCATGTTAAATTTATTTACATGTTTATTTGCTCTGATCTTAATTTCCATATTTTTAAACGAGCAATATCTTTCCTAGGTTGAGGGGGAAGATTTCTTTTAGTTAGAGCTGATGTTGAGGAAGTAATTTCATGGGTTTAGATCTGATAGGTTTCACTTGTAAAACCCTGAAATCCTTTGTAACTTTCCTCATCAGCTGAGTGCTCGCTGGTTAGGCTTTGATCGCACCAAAAAGGGGGAAATTGTTGGGAAATCTGTCTAAGGTTTCCTTTCCCAGTAGCTTACTTGTTTAGATTATAGTTTTGGTGGATCAAATCCTAAGTCCTACCAGCGTCAGTTGTCTCTACATAGCTCTAGTCTTAAATGTAAAGTCCTGTTTAGGTCTTTTGAGTTGTAAGTCGCAGCTGATCAAGACTCATGCTGACACTGTTCACCAGCATGAGAAGCGCTTACCACTGGCTACTGTTCACCAGTTGGGAAAAGTTTCATCAGCAGGCGGCTGACAAAGACTCGTGCTGACACTGTTCACCAGCGGTATGAAGCGCTTATGACTGGCTACTGTTCACCAGTTGGGAAGGGTTTCATCAGCAGGCGGCTGACAAACCTTACCAGGAGAATACGTGCTCTTACACTATTCACCAGCGGTGATTTCACCAGTCATGGGAGATTCCGAGAAGAGTTAACATCTAGAGATTTGGTAGACTTTGATGATGCCAGGGCAAGTCACCAGCAGAGACTGCCAGCACAAGATCACCAGTATGATCTACCAGTCAGATGTTACCAGCAGAATTCCAGATTCTCTCTCCCCGTATAGTAGAGACAAGAAGAAGATTCTCTGAGGAATCGACTGACAGAATATGACTTTAAGGAAGGATAACTTAAAGTCTATCAGTCACAAGACGCCAGTCTTATTCCTCGGACTGACTAATAGAGCCGTTCTGACACAAAGAGATCTGTGTCAGATAAAGCGGTCAAAGGTATGGTTCCTTTCCGGAAAAACATACCTGCCGCCGTCAGAAGGACATCCGAGGTCTGACACCTTTCCGGATGCGTCCAAACGGCTAGAAAGTTTGAATCGGTTCCTGCGGCTATAAATACGTCGCAACCACCAACATTCAAACATTAGATCCATTAGAAGCTCGGTTGTTACATTGAATGATTCTACTCATCTGCTCAACCACCGAAAGAACTGAAATTATTGCAAGATTGCATAAAGTACTTTCGAGGCTTTTCATAAAGCTTTCCGTGTGTTAATTTATCAAACACGAGACTTCAAGCTCTAAGCTTGTAAGTTAAAGATCTCACTTGGTGTTCTTTCTTCTTCGAGAGAGTTCACAGCAGCTCCTGTGCTCACCAGCACTTGAGTTATTACGGGCATTCTGCCGTAGAGACTGTTACGTTCTTGGGAGAACTAAAACACCCAGCTAGCTGTGGAGGTTGAAGTGACGTGCTCGCACTCCATTAGCTGTGAAGAGTTGAAGAAGGATCCAGGACCGGGAGCGGTTGATCTAGTGAACTGGTGGACGAGGCATTCACCAGCTAGAGATAGATCGTAGGATACCTGTACCTGATTACTCTTAGTGGAATTTCCAGTGCTTTGACTGGAGAGTGGACGTAGATCGATTGATCGAACCACTATAAAATCCTTTGTTATTTATCAGCTTTCTGCATTTCATT
The DNA here is from genome assembly GCA_026898455.1 of Plectranthus barbatus. NCBI lineage: Eukaryota > Viridiplantae > Streptophyta > Magnoliopsida > Lamiales > Lamiaceae > Plectranthus > Plectranthus barbatus. The sequence goes on along the minus strand of JAPKLW010000054.1, from coordinate 674,115 downwards.
CATATTTTAAACCCAGCACTCAAGTGCTGGAGTATATCCTGAAACTGATAAATAACTGTGCAAACAAGGCTAAAATATTCTAAGTATTAAATCACCAGCTGACCAGTTGTCAGCTGCGTACTGAGTAACCAGCACCAGCTGACCAGTTGCCAGTTGTCAGTTGTGTGTAAGTTGCGTGCAAGAAAACACTTTAATATTATTTCCGCTGCGTAACGTTTATACTCTGAAAAACCGGGACCAACAGTATATAAATCCATCAATCTCCCACTTATACTCAAAGCATTATACAGGTGCTTTCTAGAGTATAATGCGTCTAAACTAATCTAGCTATTACATCAAACATTCTACGTAGATAGCTTTGCCCTCAGCCCTAGGTTACGTACATGCATCTCGTAGACCTTCTGAGGCAGAGCCTTTGTGAATGGATCCGCTAGATTATTTCTTGTATCAATCTTCTCTACTAGCACATCACCCCTTGCTACGAATTCTCCTATAATATGGTACTTCCTTTCAATGTGTTTTGTTGCTCTGGGAGTTCGTGGTTCCTTTGAATTAGCCACAGCTCCCGAATTATCACAGTATATCGTGATCGTCTTGGGCAGCTTAGGAATCACGTCCAACCCACAGGGCACAACTCCTCGCACTGATAGACGAGACAATAGTCTCTAGTCCTTTTCAGTTATTTGAGTATGTGCTTTACCGCGGTCCAATGCGCCTGTCCAGGGTTAGACTGGTATCTCGCTACCATGCCTACAACAAAGCAGATATCTGGCCTCGTACATAGCATTGCATACATGAGGCTCCCCACGGCCGATGCATACGGCACATTCCTCATTTCATCTTTCTCCCTTTGTGTCACCGAACACTGATCCTTGGAAAGATATATGCCATGTCTGAAGGGTAACAAACCTTTCTTGGCAGTTTGCATGCTGAAACGGGCAATCACTGTATCCACATATGATCCTTGAGACAAGGTCAGCATCCTCTTATTGCGCTCCCACAATACTTTTACCCCTAGGATGTATCCTGCCTCCCCAATGTCCTTCATATGAAACTGCTCGGATAACCACCCCTTTATGCCCGACAATACTACCACATTGTCGCCAAATAGGAGAATATCATCTACATAAAGTGCAAGGAACACCACGCTTCCGTTGACACATAGACGGTACACGCAACTCTCGTTTGAGCATTGTGAAAATCCATAGGATGAAATCACTTCATCAAAACGCAGATTCCATGACTGTGAAGCTTTTTTAAGTCCATACAGCGACTTCCTTAGCTTCCAGACCAAATGTTCTTCGCCCTTCTCCACATAACCTTCTGGCTGTTGCATATAGATGTCCCTACCTTTTTCAAGGTACCCATTTAGAAACGCGGTTTTGACATCCATCTGCCAGATTTCTAGGTCCTTATGTGCTGCTATGGCTAGGAGTATACGAATGGACTTAAGCATGGCTACCGGTGAGAAGGTCTCGTCATAGTCTACACCTTCTTTCTGACTATAACCCTTCGCCACCAGCCTTGCTTTGAAAGCTGTAATTTCACCATTCGCTCCTTTCTTTCTTTTGTATACCCATTTGCACCCCATGGTTCGACAGCCATCTGGCAAATCAATTTTCTGGTATACATCCATAGCTGTAATGGATTCTATTTCGGAATCCATGGCGATCAGCCATTTATCTGCATCTTTATCAGATACCACCTCGTCATATGTCCAGGGATCGGTATCATCTAGTCCATTTTCCGGGATCAAGTCAGAAGACTCTCCTACGAACATGTACCTTTCGGGTTGGTGGATAACTCTCCCACTGCGACGAGGCATCTGAACCGTGTCAGTAGTTGGCACAGTACGCGTTAGTCTCATACCTTGCATTAGTGGCAGTGTTGGTATAGCCTCACCTATTGTTGGTGGATTTACCATTACACTGGGCTTTCCTGATGGAATTGCTTCATTGTCCTCAAGCTCGTGGAGGACAATTTCACTCTTGGATCTGTGGTTTCTTACATATTCGTCCTCCAAGAATCTCGCGTTGGTACTGACAACGACTTTCTGATTCTCAGGACAATAGAAATAACCACCATTCGTTTGCCTGGGATATCCTACAAACAACATCAGCTTACACCTACTTTCTAACTTATCAGGTTCCTTTGTCCGCAAATATGTTGGACAACCCCAAACCCTCACTCTGTTCATACTTGGCTTTCGCCCATACCAGAGTTCCAGAGGTGTTATAGGAACTGATTTAGAAGGTACCAGGTTAAGCAAATAGGCCGCTGTCTCCAAGGCATATCCCCAAAACGAAATCGGCAAGCTTGCATAACTCATCATCGACCTGACCATTTCCAAGAGAGTTCTATTTCTTCTTTCCGCTACACCATTTTGTTGAGGGGTTCCTGGTGCAGTCCACTGGGATGTAATCCCGTTATCTGACAAGTACTGCAAGAACTCGTTACTGAGGTATTCTCCACCACGATCTGATCGTAGTGTCTTGATAGTCTTACCTAGCTACTTTTCTACCTCAATCCTAAGCTCTTTGAATTTCTCAAAGCATTCAGACTTATGGCGAAGCAAATAGACATATCTGAATCTTGAGTAATCGTCAATGAATGTGGTGAAGTACTCATAACCTCCACGAGCTTGTGTGGACATTGGTCCACATAAGTCAGAGTGGAACAATTCCAACACATTCTCTGCTCGAGACTGACTTGCCTTAAAAGGCCTGGTCGTCATCTTTCCCTCTATACAGGATTCATAGATTTGATGTGGTACCACTTGCAAATAATCCAAGAGCCCATCGCATGCTAATCTTTTAATCCTCTTTAGATTGATGTGACCTAGTCTCAAGTGCCAGAGATATGTTTGATCCTCATCGGAATAAAACTTTCTCTTTAAATGATTATTATTATTGGATGAGTTTGCAACATTCACAGAAGATTTATGCATACAATCAATGATATAGAAAGAGTCAAACAGTTTGCCATTACAGATAACACCGTTATTACCAATGATTGAAACTCCACTATCAAAAATAATTGAATATCCATCACAAAATAACTTGGAAACTGAAATTAAATTTCGCCGAAAAACCGGTACATATAAAACATCTCTCAAAATCAAAACATTGTTTTCAAAGCATAAAGTAAAATCTCCAATGGCTACTGCTGAGACTCGCTCTCCGCTGCCCATTGAGATGGTAATCTCGTCATGCTTCAGCTGCCTTGTCGGCTTGAACCCCTACAAAGTATAACAAACATGGTCAGTAGCTCCAGTATCCACTACCCAAGAGTGGGTAGAAACCAATGCTAAACATGTTTCCGTTATAAATGCACATGACGCACCTTGTCCAGTCTTCCTGACTTGACAATCTTTCTTCCAGTGACCAGCCTTGCCACACCTGAAACACTTGTCCCTTTTAGCAGGAACGCCCGGTGTCCTTTTTGACTTTCTACCAGAAGTTGTACCTTTAGCTTTCTTCTTAAACATTCATTTGCGCCTCTTGCCAACCAGCGCAACAGGACGATTGCTAGAAGTAGCCAAAGCAACCTTTTCTGGCTGCATTACTGATTCCGCTGCCATCAAGTCATTGAGTAGCTCGTTAAGAGTGTACTCTTTCTTGTTCATGACAGCATTCAGTCTAAAGTTCTCATAGGACTTTGGCAGAGAGTTAAGGATGATATCAACCTGCGCTTCCGCATCGATACCACCTCTGTGCAGCGTGAGCTCATCCATGAGGTGAGTCATGCCGACCACGTGCTCTCTGACCGAGCTACCTTCTGCCATTTTCTTTCCCACGATTTCCCTCATGAGATTGAATCTTACTGCTCGGTCTGACTCACCATAGGTCGCTGCGAGGCTGTCCATTATGTCACTAGCATTATCGTATGAATGATGCTGCTGTACAAGTACCTTGGACACAGTAGTCATCATATAGCATTTCACTATATTGTTTGACTTGAGCCACTTGTTATAGTAGCTCCTTTCCTCGTCAGTCAATGCATCAGTGGGAGCAGCCGGACGAGGCTTATCAAGGACAAACTTGTGTTCCTCTGCGACAAGGATGTAATCCAAGTTGCGTTTCCATTCTTGGAAATTGGGACCGGTTAATTAGTTTTGTGCTAAGATATTGATTACATTCGGTAAAGACATGTCTGAAAACAATAAATTAAAACAGAAATTTAAACATAATCGCAAACTATTGAAACAATTAAATATTGAAACTTTATGATAAAGCAATATTAATGTTTCCTCCAATTTGCCTAAGTATTACTATTGCAAGCCACACATGTGGACGTTTACAACAAAACACTTAACCAGACTGTATCTTTCAATTCCAGTCCTTTAATTCCAATCCATGCCCGGGTTCCTTAGACAAATGGAATTAATAATTGGAGACTAACTTAAGACCATATTATCCTACTGAGCAGGGACATCACAAATGAGTTATACTCTGGATAACATCTAAGCTATCTTACCACCAAAGCCAACCCTCCCATATAAGGATCTATTTGAACACACCTGATCCCTATAATAAGGCTGTCTCATTTAATTCAGTCCCTAGAGAACTTATGAAAATTCAATACGCAAGCTACACATGTAGACGTTTATGCATGAAGTCCCACTTCTCACATGAAATAAATGTTTGTTTTAAGAAATCCTATCTATTAGAAATTATGAATAATTAATTAAGTAAGCTACACATGGAGATTTTGTGGAGGTCTTACTAAATTATGAGCTTAGTAATTTTTAGTTCATATGGTTCAATTGCACAGAGTATTTCATGTAGCCATAATTATAACATTGCTAAAATTCAATCATGCATGGCATGAACCCCGAATTTATAGTTATAATTAATTACACAAAAAAAATCACATAGAATGCTTTAAAGTTGTAAATAAAAGCAGTAAATGTGCTCTTATTATCTACAACATGCTTATATGCTGCGCAATTAAATTAAACACGTATATCATGTGAAGACAGATAATAAAGCAAATAAAAAATGTCCTCGTGGCCCCATGATACAAAATAAAATTAATTCTAACTATTAAAAGTTGAAATAAATAATACAGATCTTCGACTGGGCTCCCACTACTTGGACTGAGATCTGAATTTATTTTCTGAATCTGGGCCTCCAAGATTTTATTTATCAGAAAATTGGACAACTGGGCCAGTTAACCGAATTGCGGGCCTAGGCACACATTGCAAGCCCAATAGCCCGCAAGAACTTAGCCCGACGAGCCACCACCAGCGAAACACCACCACCGGTGACTCGCCGCCGCCGTGAGGGCTCTCGAAATCGTGCAACAGCCATGCAAGTACGTGCATGGTTGTAGTCGGCGATACGCCTCCTCCGGCCATCACCCGTTTCGCATGCCGCCACCCCGGCTTGCCCCAACCGTTGCCCGAACTGCTGTTCATCATCTTCTCCACCATTGGCTCATGTAGGCTCGCTGGAAAACACGCACGAGGCACGGAGGGGATGCGCTCTCCGGCACGCACCCGCAAACCCTAGGGTTTGCGCTGGTAGCGGTCGCGCTGCCACTACCGTCCGCCGTCCCGGCAGGCGCCAGCCTCCGTACGTCTCCGTCCCGAGACTCCCGTGCCGCGCCTCACTGGCTGTAGGCCGCTCGGCTGCTGCCCGTCGCGCTGGTGCGCCGTGCGCTGAAACCCTGGGGCCGCCGCGCGCGACTGCCATGCACGGCCTGCTGCCGTGCCGGCACTGTCGTGCGCCGTCGTGCGGTCCTTCGTTCTTCGTGTTCTTTGCGTAAATCGTTTTCGTTTTACAGATTTAATTTTTTTTGAAATAAAGATTACATGGAATAATCCTAATTACACTCTAAAAAATCTAAATCTAACCACGGATTTATCTCGTGGGTGAAAAACGAATCCATATAAAGGGGCGGATTAACCCGAGAACCACGAGGACGAAAAACATACAATTCAATCCAAAACCATCCATGACATGCATTCAATAATAATAATCATGCAATTCATAGGCAATATTATTTTTCCGATAGAGCCAATTAATTAACCTGGCTCTGATACCAATTGAAGGGATTCGTGAACTGAATCACGAAGTCCATTTGCCAAGGATCGTTAATTGGAATATCAAAAATAAATTGCTATGCCTGTGAATGATCCTAGCATGCTCCTATATTATTATGCATAAGAAGTTTTATGGGGAATACCTGGATTGATGAACTCTGAAGAACGAGTGCGCGGAGATTCCCTTTGATCTTTCCCACGCACAAAGATTTAATTCCTAACAGATTGAGGAAATAAATCTTAAGAAAATAAAACAGTTATTATTGAAAATCATGGAGAGAGAGAAGAAGAAAAATCCTCCTGATTTGATCTTCTGATCTGTATCCCAACTCGATCTGAAAATCTGGTGAAGATTCTCTATCAGATCCCTTGCCCGGTTGAGAAGCAGAATTTCCTCCTCGTTCTCAGATCTTAGTCGATCACCACAGCTCCCAAAACCTGGTTTGCTGTGTGCAACTTATGATCTCTTGTGGTGTGTTGTGATCTGAGGAACTGAGGCCTATTTATAGAAAAATACTGGACTTCTATTGGGCTTGAGTTTCATGGGCCAGACCAGGGACCAGAATGCAAATAGCAAATAAGGCCTATCAATTAATTAATTCCCATATTCAACCCAGAATATAATTAATTAATTAATTTTGATTCATTCCACCAGAGAATCAATATTGTCCTACCTATTTGCTACCACGTTTTGAGGTACGGGTTGCATGGGCTCGGTATATCCCCACATTTAAGATTACAGACATTCATTAATTAATTTAAGCTCTGACAAGCTATTTAATTAATTAACATCTTATATTCCTGAATCAATCAACTCAAACCTTTTCACTTATGCTTGAACTTAATCAGCCTGCAGGACTTAGCATAACGAACCTTTTGAGCTATTCAGGGAATGTCACCATCCTATACTGGATGTGATTACCTAGTTCCAGTACCAGACAGTCATACACAAACTGCTATTACCCAAGATACAGATATACAAGCTCAACTAGAGCCTTTCACTGCAACTTAAAGTAATACACAATCTGCATATACTTCTGTACGTCATGCCATAGAGATCTAGATTCTTTTAATGTCAAATAAAAGAATCGATCTCGACTAAGGTGTCCGTCGATCGACGCAAAAAGATGATCGACGTCGATCGATGCTAAGGGGCATCGATCGACGTGGAATTCTGAAACGAAAACTCACACACGCACACGTACAGAAAAATAAAACTCAATTCAGCAAATTCTAGAACGAACTAGTAACAAGATAAAATCTAGCAACTCCCCGGCAACGGCGCCAATTTGATCACTGATATTTCTACCAGATTAATTGCAAATATAGTGGTCAAATAAATTTATAACTCGAATGTCGAACCCACAGAGAAAAGATATGCGAAATAGTCCTATGTACTAAAACACAGTTTCAGATTAATTGTTTGAGTACTTCAAAATCAGGTTTTGTTTATTAAACTAGGCAGAGAAAATAAAATATAAACTTAAATTAAATAAAATGACACACAAATCCTAGGGAAGAAATCTTATTATGGATAACATGTAGGAATCAATTAATTTAACAGGTGGAATACTGCAACAATGCTATATTTCCTTGTTTGGCAAATATAACCTAGATTACTAATTAGTGACTATCTCCGCTCGGTCTCAAAGTACACCAAATTAGTCAATCCGATAAGCAAATCAGTTCAATTCCTACAGTCTAGTACATCTGTTTGGATAGTGTAGATCGTATCATGTATTCATATTCCCACTATTAATATTCACCTCTCGGTCCTTCTATCAATAGCTAGACATCTAAATTAATCGTCACCTCTCGGTCCTTGAATTAATCTAGAATTATAGAATAAACACAGAAATCATGAACCTAATTAATTAATCCTAACATGCGTCCATAATAATATCAACCCCTAGAACCCGCTAGGGTTTCTAGCCACTCATCGTAGATAGAAATCCAAAAGAAAACATATTAAATTGCGTAAACATAAAAGAACTTACAAGAAAAATAAAGGGTTTCGTGTTCCCCAAGTCTCCAAACTCTAAAAACTCTAAAATATGATTGCATGCAATAGGGAATTATGAAAAATCGAATTTACATAAGTATTTATAGTGGTGGATGCGTATCCTATCAAATCTAGGGCTAAAGATATGAATAAATCCGAATTTAATCAGATTTTCGCTCCAGCAGAGAACCTCGCATCGATCGAGGCAGATCCCCATCGATCGACGAGCCTCCTTGGTCTTCGTCGATCGATGCCAGTTGGCATCTGTCGACGCAGCTGTTCGCCCTCCTGCGCGGTCTCACGGTTTTGGCCATAACTTTCTCTCCCGAACTCCGATTGACCCGATTCCAGTTGCGTTGGAGAGCTAACTCAAAGCATCATCCATTTCCACGTGCCAATAGCTCGAATTCCTCTTGTGAACGAAATCGTCACTGCTACTCTTACACGTCACTGCTTCCGGAACGGATTTCTCGTGAACTTAGGCCTAAAACCCTACAAAAACACCAAAACGCGCATAATACCACCTAATATAGACTCATGCACATAATATATATATATAAACTCAATAAAAATACATAAAATAGTAGAAAATAATATAGATAAGTGAGTAAAATAATGAGCTTATCACTCAGCTGTGATAACTATTTATATCTCGCTAGGTCAAACGATCCATACGATCTTCCGTGATCTTCTACACACCGTATGATCTCCCTATCGACGAGATAAGAGGATAATTGCATTTGCAACACATGTTTGGTGATTCAGACAGGAGATGAACATACAACATTTATGATTCCCAGTATATTAACCAATCGACCTTGTACATAATATACCAATCATAATGCTTTCAGTATATAAATCCATCATAGCAGTCTGACCCACATAAACCTGGAGAAATCATCAACAACCACAAGAGTGTAAACCTTTTTACTTACAGTGGCTGGAGTGACTGGGCCAAATAGATCCATGTGCAATAGCTCAAAGATTCTCTCAGAAGTGGCCTTCTCCGGATTTGTTTTGAAGGATGCCTTCGTTTGTTTTCCTTGCAGGCAAGCTTTGCATATGCCTTCCTTTCTGAAGATCTCCTCAGGCAATCCCACGACAAGTTTGTGCTTTGACTGCTCTCCTTTCAAACCTTTGTTTGAGACGCTCTCTCAGACGTTTCCACTCTTGCCCCCGCAAGGAAAGAGGTTTCAAGATACCAGGCGACCAAGTAAAAGTGAACAGCTCCAAGCAAATCTTCTTAAGAACCTTCCCCTTTCTTCTCTCTTCTTTCCCTCCCTGAGTCTTTCTTATTTACTCACCCTAGGACATTCGTGCTTTAGGTGGTCTGGCGAGTTGCATTCAAAGCACGTCCTTGGCTTCCTTTCTGCTGGTTGAAAGGATGGTGTGAGCTTAGCTTCTTTAGCTGTCTTTTCTGCTTTTGCTTCCAGCATGAGCTTTTGAAACTTTTTCATTTCCTCTTAAAGCTCAATGATCTTGAGATCTTCTTGCTGCGATCTTGAGGTTGAAGCAACCTCCTTTGCTGGTGAAGCCGGTGCAAATCTTTCATTGTTGTGGAAGGGCTTCCTTGGCTTCCATCTTCCAGCATCTTTCTTAGCAAAATATGCTATGTCTTCCAAGTTTACAGCGTTTGTTGATGAAGTTTGAGCCACAACTGCTTCATTCTTTTTGGATTGCTGTATGATAAACTCGTGATTTTTAAGTTGAGCGAGTAACTCAGATGTAGTCATTTGGCTGAGATCTTTCTCACTCAGGCTAGTCATCTTCACAAACCAATCGCTCCTTGGAAATAGTTTGCAAATGATTTTATTATTCATTTCTCCGTTGTCATAGTTCTTTCCCAAGTTCCTTAGCTCTCCCACGATGGTATTGAATCTTTCTTCCATCACCTGAATGGATTCACCTGCATACATTGAGAAAGATTCATATTTGTTAACGGCTACTTGGAGTTTATTTCTTTTCATTTGTTCTGTCTCTTGTGAAGATGCGCACACATAGTCCCACATCGCCTTAGTCGTGTTGCAGTTTAGAGCTTCGTCTGCCATCAACGGAGGCAGACAGTCAAGTATCAGCTTCTTTGCTAGATATTTCAGCTGAGCACTCTTCTTATCCTCTACCGTCTATTCGTCGAAGTTCTTCTCGACCATTTGTGGTTGCCCCTCAACCGGTGCCCCAACGAAGATATTGGCTTTCATTATCTTAATGGGCCCTTTAGTGAGGACATCCACCATCTCCGGATGTATACTTTGAAGTTGGACGGTGGCTAGCTTTTGCCATGAGTTGAATTTCTCCTTGTTATACTTTGGGAGTGTGTGATTCATCTTGGCAAGCTTGATGATCCTGAGCTAAACAGAAGAACAGTGCAAGGAAAATACAGATCTGGTCAAAAGCATCTCAGAAAGACTATTTAACAAATGCAGCGGAATGTTTCAAGTTATCTCGCACTTATTTTCTTTTCACATGTTTGGCTCGAAGTTGGAGTTAAGATTGTTTCAGATATACACTAGCAACTTGAGGTTGCTAGGTTTTAAATCAATGGCAGAAACAATAAAACAGTGACAAGGAACAGTAACAAAGACACAGGATTTATAGTGGTTTGATCCTTAAGATCTACGTCCACTTCTCAGTCGAACACTGTGAATTTCCACTAAAAAGATATATGAAAGTACAAGGATTCGTCGGTCACTTGTAGCAGGTGGTGAGCTTTCGAGCCAGCCACTACAAAGCTATCCTCCATCACTTCTATCTTTTGACAGCTGCGGCTAAGTCAAGGGCGACACCTTCGTAAAACTTATCCTCGCTGCAATGGAAGCTTTTAAGTTCCTTCCTGAACTCTTCTGGGGTTTTTTGGCAACAGCCCGTCTTAGTCAATCTCTTTTCAGAGATATGACTTATGGATGCTTCCTAGGTTGGAATTTATCCCAATGATTGATTCTTGAACAAAGTCAAGGAATCTCTTCTTGAATGCAGTGTCAGATATTCAATGTGTGACACTTTCTGTTGAGAGCTTGAGATTCTTCTTGTCTCTTTTACGTGCTCTCAACCGACTACTCTTTTGATTTGCTTCCCTTGTAAAAGTTATCTCTTTATAATTGCCTTTTTCAAATCGTAGAAGCAGTTGTAGTTGTAGTAGTAGTTCTCTTTTGTTTGGAATTCTCTTTTATATCTGGAGATTCAAACTTTGAATCTCCAGACCCGTTAGACACAGCGTTCTCTTTGTCCAATAGAACTACTTGCTTTTTCGTCCATTCCGGCTTGGTACAGTGTTTTTTCACCTACTTCGGGAAAGCTATGTGTCCTTGGTTGTACCTTTTGTCAGAACAGGAGTCTTAGCAGAAGTTGCTAGTTATTTCCTTGCTTAGAATTCTTTTGGAGAATGCTGGGAACATTCTGCGAAGTCCTTAGACCTTATGATTGTATCCAACTGCTGACTCCTCAGCAGTTGCGTATTCAGCGCTTTGTGTCTTGATTCCTGATTGCTTCAACTTCTAGCAATCTTCTGAGTATTAGTGAATGCTGACTCCTTCAGCATTCTGCTTTCTTTTTACTTCTGACTGCTGATCAAGTATTCCTAACAGTCGTTTCCTTCAGCATATGACCACCAACACTTTAGCAGTCATTCTTCCCAGCACTTGACTACTACCTCTTTAGCAGTCATTTCTGTCTGCTGACGTCTCTAGCAGCCAACGTTTTCCTGACTGCTGAGAATGCTCCTAGCATCCAGAATCTTCTGAAGTTGCTTGGAATCTGATTTCCTTCGTTTCAATTGTTGAATCCTTCAGCAATCTTCCATAAGCACTTCGAATCTATTACAACTCGATATATAGCCTAAGCAGGACTTTACAAATGAGTTGCTAGACTATTCTAGACTTCAACAATGATTCACCAAAATAACTAAGGCTTTGATTCAACAAAACCTTTACAATTTGATCTAAAGGGAGATTTACAACATAAATCCAGGAATAATTCCCAACACGATCCAAATCTGGATCGGTCGATCAGGCTCTGCGCAGCAACACTTGCTGCATCAATTCAGGTCGATCCTCACAACACTTGCAACTCGGATCGGTCTATTTTCCACCAAAACTCAGCCCAAAATGATGAATTATGCTCCAAACTAAACCTACACACTCCAAATCACACAAAACACGAAAACACAACAAAAAAAACACAAAAACATATGACATGAGAGTAAAATGAACGCAAACATTCATGCAAAAACATCAAAATAAAGGTCATTTTATGCACATATCACACGGCTTCCTCAGAATGGTTTCTTAACCATTTCGGCTTCTGGAGCTGGGTAACTTCAACAGGTTGAACGAAATCTTTAGGATACTCAGTACCGTCTGCTCCCGATACTCGAACTTGAATTAAGTCACTTTGATTGAAGTTCCATTTGCCAATAATGACTTCCATATCCTGGTTTCCTTGATTTTCTTGAGACTCAAATGGTTGGGCATCTTCAGGACGAGCATTTTCATCTTCAGTAAGGTCAGTTTGAGTTGGCAACTCTGTTCCAGTTTGACCTTCAAGCTGAGCTCTGTTTTGATCTCCTGAAGTTCCCCCTTGATTGATGCCTGGGTGCATCATCAATGAGCCAAAGGCTTTTGCTAGGTCGATTGCAGTACTGGCCTCATCATCTGGAATACTTGTGTGATCCTCTACAGATTTGGTTTGAGAAACTTGATTTTCATCTTCTTTATCAGCACAAAGTTTCTCACACCCATTGTTGACAACAGGATCACCAAGTTCCAGTTCTTTCAAGGTTCTTCGCACTCAAATAGACTCATAAAAAACAACAGAGCATGTTACTTCCACAAGTCTGGTTGTCTTGTTGAGTACTCTGTATCCCTTGTATGAAGGATGTCCATATCCAAGGAACACTCCTTCATCAGCCTTGGGACTTAAAGTATTTAGTTTCAACTTTCTATTGTTATGGATGTAACATGGAGAACCAAAAGCAAGAAGATGAGCTATAGAAGGCTCACGACTATAGAAGACTTCATACGGGGTTTTGTGATGACGATTGTTGATGGCGCTTCTGTTATGAGTATAGCATGTTGTCATCAATCCTTCTCTCCAGTAACCTTCTTTTAAGTCAGCTTCGGCAAGCATTGTCCTGACCGCCTCCTTTAGTTTCCTATTTCTTCGTTCAGCAAGGTCATTCTGTTGAGGCGTCCTAGGAGATGACTTCTCATTAGCAATGCTAGCGTCAGCACAGAAATCCATCAGTGGACAGTTACAAAACTCAGTTCCGTTGTTAGATCTGATAATTTTGACGGTGACCCCTTTGCTGTTTTACACTTGAAGGATGAGCTCTAGAAGTTGAATCTTCACTTCATCCTTGCTCGTCAGCAGCCTTACCCAAGTATATCTGGAGTAGTCATCAACCACAACCAGAGTGAATCTTTTTCTTCCAATGGTAGGCGGCTTGACTGGTTCAAATAGATCCATATGAAGTAATTTGAGGATCCTGTCTGTGCTTGCTGTGATGGTTTGATTCTTGAATGATGTTTTGATTTGTTTTCCCATCTTGCACGCTCTGCAAACACCTTCTTCTTTCTTGAAACTGACTTGTGGTAGGCCTTCCACTAGCTTGTGTTTGTCAAGATGTCTGATTGACTGGAAATTCTGATGGCTAAGTCTCTTATGCCATAGACAGTTAACTCCTTCTTGGGATGAGCATGTTGCGACAAGGCATGTGTTAGGCTTTTCGCTCTCCCAATCCACATAGTAGAGACTTCATTTCTTTACACCTATCAGCACAGTCTCTTTGGAGTCTTTTTCATTGATCCAGCATTCTCTTTCGGCAAAAGTCACCTCATATCCAGACTGGATAAGTTGACTCGCACTCAGCAAATTGTAGTTGAGGTTGGTGATCAACGATACATCATTGATGATAATTCCATTGCTTTTCATGCATCCTTTGCCGATTACTTTGCCTTTTGAATCATCTCCAAAACTGACAAGTGGTCCTCTTGTCATTTTCAGTTTTGAGAGAGGATTGTTGTCACCGGTCATGTGAGCTGAACATCCACTGTCCAATATCCATGCTCTTTTCTTCTTTTTAGGTTGACCTTGGTGACCTTGTACCTACACAACATATAAGGTTAGCCAAAAGGTACCCGTGTTTCTGCGGGTCCTGCAGGGTTAGTGTTATAGATCCATCCTTTAGGAATCCATACTTGCTTCACCTTATATCTAGGTGTCACAAATCCCTCTACCTTTCTCTTCCTCTTTAAAGGATTTAAGCAGTTTCTGTGCATATTTGAAGAGAAGAGGTAAGTGTATGAAACCTGACTGGAAACTAAGTTTCTTGAAACTAAATGTCTAGGAACTGACTTCCTTGAAACTGAGTTTTGGTTGGATTCTCAAAAACTTGGTCCGGAGTGTGTGGTCTTCCTAGTCCTAAAAGTAGGTAATTGGTTGGACTGAGTGATGAGCTTATATTTGTACATTTGTTTCATGCATATATTCTCATGTTTTAATTGTTTAATTGCTTGAAATCATGTAATGTTGATTGTTTTGTGTTGTGAAGGTTGAATCAAGCTCAAGAACATTTTCATGTATTTTGTGAGCAATTGTGGATGTCATTTGAAGAATGTAGTACAACCTTGGAAAGAGGATTGTCAAGGTCTCGCCCTAAATCAACATTGCATCTCTGCCATGCCTTAATAGCACATTGGTCTATTTTCTTCTGGAGTTAATGCAGCGGATCTCAATAGCAACAAATTGAAGGCAGCAAATTGAAGGCATCATTTCCAAGATTAGATTGATTTCTAATCTGATTCCTTGGGAGTTACTTTCGTATTTTAGGAAAGGGATTCATTCCTTCCCTTAATTAGCTTTTAATTCTCAAACCAATGGGATAGGATAAAAGCTGGAGAAGTGAATAGAAGAGAGGCAGACAAGAACAGGAAAGAACTCTAGAATTAATCTTGTTCCTATATTGTTCTAGAATTTCATGGATTGCTAAAACTCTTATTCTAGTCGAAGGTGTTTTCCAGGTTTTTGAATTATTCGAGTTTTGAGATTATGATTTTTCGTTTATCTTCGGTATTGAATGTTTATTTATCTGCAAAATATTCCTACGTTTGAATCAATATTTTCGGGCTTAGCTACATCTATTGGTTTAAACTACTGTCTAATTAGGATTGACACATGCTGAGTGTTGTTGATTCGAATATTCGTAGACAATGAATTGATATTCTTCGTGTTGACTTATTTGATGTCGGTGCTGACTTTGATGTAGACGTCTGTCGGGAAGATCTGTCAGCTTGGTAAGGCTTTTGAGGCCTTCTCTTGAACTCCCTTTTTGCGAAAAAAATGCAACATCTCCTTCTGGATGTGTGCTGACACTTCGCACTGCTTCGTTTTTGTTTGGAATTTGAATGTCCCATTCATGGGTTTGGAGTTGGGCGAACACGTCCTTGGTCGTCATCTTAGAGAGATCCTTATCCTTCAAGCTGGTGGCTTTGACGAACTAGTCCTTCTTGGGCATCTTGGAGAGAATTTTTGCATTCATATCAGCAACTTCATATGTTCTCCCCAAGTTTTTCAGCTCGCAAATAATCGCATTGAATCTAGCTTCCATTTATTTGACACTTTCACCAGGAAGCATTTGAAAAGATTCATACTTATCCACACGGTTTTGAAGCTGGTTCCACTTCATCCGAGCTATTTCTTGATTAAGTGAGCCAAGAAATTCCCACATCTTTTTGGCATTATTGTGCTCTAAGGCTTCAACAACTAGTGGCTCTGGTAAGAATCGTAAGATGAGCTCCATGGCCACTGCATCCAGCGTACTCCATCGTCGTTTGTCCACTCTACATAAGGCTTCTCCACTATCTCCTGACCTTCTGCTCCTCCGAGCTGAGTATTCACCTTGGTGATCTTCAGCGGTCCGGTAGATAGAACCTCTACTATTTCTGGGTAGACATTCTTCAACATGATCAACAAACATTTCTTCCATATCTCAAAATTTTCTGATGAGTACTTTGGAAGCCTTGTAATCTAAGCCATCTCTGTGTACCTGAGCTTAAACACACAAAACAGAAACCAAGTGCAAAAAACAGAACCAAGTGCAGAAAACAGAGATCTGGTCCTAAGTGATACCACTTTTTGGTCCCGAAAGCAGAGTGCAAACTGTGCAGCGGAAGGTTTGTGTATGCAGCGGAAGTATAAAATTACAGTTGCATTGGTTTGTTTAAACAGAGTATAGTCAGTTTTGTGTGTGGAAAGTTTAAGCTTAGGTCTCTATTTTACCTTAAGTCAGTTTCATAGTAAATACACTTCAATACTTGGACAAGTATTGAAGGTTTCAAGAGTCATTTTGTGAAACAGAATAACAGAGCAAGTATGAAAGAAAGCAGTAAACAACACACATAGATTTATAGTGGTTCGGACATCAATATCCTACATCCACTCTTCAGACCCAAGGTCTGTATAATTAACTAATTAAATACAAGCCTCCTTACGATCTATACACAGTCCGTGGCACCTCCATCCTCCGATCAGCTGTGGCGCTCGCCTAGGAACTCCTTGTAGACTCAGTCTTCAAGTTGAAATGGAGAAGCACCCTGCAGCCCCCTTCTTGGTGGTTGGATGTTTACTAATTCTTCCCAGAATGGTTGGATGTTTATACATTCTTCCCAGAACTCAGGTGGTTGGAATACGCCCGTGAGAATCAAAATCCCAGACTAGGAAACTGACTGCTATGAAAATATCTCAGAAAGATATATTCACCAATAAGAGCTTCAGCCTCGTGCTAGGAGATGTTAGCACGGTGGGTAACTTGAGTCGGAGACTCAAGTCTCATGTTAGAGAACACGGAAACTCAGAGAGTTTAGCAGAGAGAGATGACCTGAAAATGCCCTTTTTCTTCTTAAGACTTTCAGATTTTGAATTATGTTCAGGTAACCATTTAAGGTTGAGAGGGCAGGCTATTCTATAGAGGAGGACCTTTGGCATTTTGAATTTCTATCCGTTAGACATATTAATCCAGACGTTAGACTCATGGATTATATTGTCCAATCGTAGCTCATGCCTTAGGTCTCCTTTCTGCTCTGCCCTGGTGCGTCAGTGTACTATACACTAACTTTATGTCAAACTCCTTTTCAGCTCGAGCAAACCAGTTTGGATAAGCTCGTAATAACTTAGGCATATACAAATGCCTTAGTCTGACTGAGTCTTTTATACTGACTTTTGAGGGCCAGTATAGCTTAGCCCTCATACTGACTTCCCACAGTCAGTATGGTAAATTCTCATACTAACTGTTCACAGTCGTTATGGAAAATGCCCTCATACAGATTTCTCCGGATCAGTATGAAAATCCCTTAAACTGACTTCTCTTTAGTCAGTTCGGGAAAGCCCTCATACTGACTTCTCCTGGTCAGTATACATAGACCTTAAATTGAGTGCTCTAACATAGTTTTTGGTCAAGGCTAGGCGTGTTGATAGTAAATTCTCGAGCATTCTCCATTGCTCGGTCTTCAACCTAAGTTCTATTACAACTCGATTGATCCTATACAAGGATTACCGTTTAGAACTCTAAAAACTGGAAAAACTGACTAAGATTGCTTATATTCTTTGACCCACCAAAATATCAAAAGTAAGGAAGGTGGATAGCTTAAATCTACTCTCTGTGGGATTGACCCTGACTCGAATTGACTATCTACATAACATTTGGGCTAGGATAAACCTGTTGGCCGGATTTTGGGTACTTGGTATTTTTGAAGCAAAATGACACTGTGTCAAGAGAAAGTAGAAGAGAGAAGGCGAGAGAGATCTGAGCGGTCCAAGAAGAGAAGAGAAGATAAAGGCAAAGACATAACTTAGATAGTTTTAATTATTTTTTTTGATTATCAGTTGCAAGCGCAAACGATGTAACTGTAAACTCTGTTATAATTAAATAAGTGTCTAATACGCAATCAAGTATTTGTTGTAATTTGATATTTTTGAAATGTTACCCAACTTAGGGGGAAGAAGACGTCTAGGGGGAATCTTAATTCATTTTCAACTAACTGAAGTTGTAATCTTCCTCTTGTTCTTCGCATTTGGTTTTAACATAATCAAAAAAGGAGAAACTTAGTAGAACTTATTCCAGTTTGATTGTAATATCTTGTTAAGTACGAATTGTAATAGCTTAGGCTGAAAAACTTGGAGAACTTTCATCGACTGGATATCAGATCAAGAACTATAGTTGTGTTAGAAAGTTATATGAAGACTATAGTTGCTTAGCTAATGACAAGTCAACAACTCATAGTTCGGGAGACAGTGACAGTTGAAAGAAGAGCATCTTAGTTATCTAAAAGACAACTTAGACCATACTACAAAATTATCACAAAGAGTCTGAAGTCTAATAAGGAATGTCCTCTTAGGTTTAAGCACAGTGTCTTGGAAGGTGACAAACCATTAGAATATTCATTGGATAAAGTAATTACTACCGAATAAAAGCAGAAAAGCCGAAGAAAGTATATCAAATACAAATGACTTCATACAAAAGCATGGGAGGTTGTAATCTCTCCCTTAACAGGTACATTTTTAGAAATAGTATAAGCACCTCCCTAAAAGTGAAAGAGACTATGGACTACTAAATGACAGAAAAACAAAAGCTCTCATTCTTTTAAAGCTCTTTGCAATTATGTGTCTTCCAAAGCACTAGACTTCCATGCTTGCGTAAGCTTGAAACCACTAGAGTCCAACTATTTAGATCCGATAACTTTCCAACTTAACTTTTCAACTTGTCTGAGAAGAAATCATCCTACCCATTCTACATTCTTGTGGAGAACTCAAACCACACCCTAGAAGTCAGCAAAGAGCCTAGCATGTGGATCTCTAGTGGTAAAGCTCGGAAGATGAAGGAATCCATAAATCGAAAGTAGTAGAAAATTTCCATGATTGGAAAAACGATAGTAACAACCAGTATTAAGTTACTGTGTGTAATTAGAGTTAGTGAATTTCGTTCAACCGAATGAAGAGTGGACATAGGATTAGTTGGCATGCGAACCACTATAAACTTTTATCTCTTTACTTTCAGTTTTTATATAATGATTTTACTTGCTTAAATTTGAAACCCAACAACTGACCTCAGTTGTAGGTGTATAATTGTGAAATGAATTTATAATTGCTCGACATACAAGGTTATCTTCGATAAACTGTAACTGATTCCTGTGCCCACTCAGTTACACTATCGCACGCTTACACACACTTTTCTTTATTCTTTGACTTTGAGACCAACTTATATTTAATCAATAATTCATAGTAATACTTATTTATACTATTTAATTTTTTGTTTATATATATTATGTCTTATTCTAATATATATTATACTTAAAGAATATATATATATTTTTCAAATATCTCACGTATTTTTATTTCAATTGTTGATGTGATGAATCTAAAAATTCAGATTTTTTTATTTATATTTCACAGACTTTATTTTTAGTATCCAATTAATTTCAACATACACAACCACCCACCCTTTGTTCTATTTCAGATATGTGATTCTTATGCTTATAATAAATTATAATGAATAAATATATTATGTTTCATATTTGTAAGCTTAAAATAAGTTACTTAAAACAGGATAAGATTTTTATTATAAAGTAGCATACAACCGCAAACAAGAACTAATAAAAATAAGTCTTTAACATAAATATTCCTAAGTCTTTATTATAGAAATGCAGTTAACACGATCATGCCAAGTTACACAGGGAATAACACAATGTGGCAAAGCCGCTGCCAACATCCAACCCATACATAAGCTTCTCTCATCAATTCAACCTGAAAATACATTGAAACATATAAAAATAAATAAATAAATAAATCGGGTAATTTGTTTTATCAGAAAAACAAAAGAATTTATATTAATAACCTAAAGTTTATCGAAATACAATTTCCAGTTGTTTCATATTTGAGACAAATTGAAATTTAATCGCTTCATATTTTTCAAATGTGGAAGTTTTTAGCAAAAAACTCGGACCAGCATGATCATCATTGTGGGTTGACTCGATTGTACCGAGTTAAAATATGAAAAATATTTTGATATGAAAGAAATCTCATTTGTAACATAATGCTCAATAGGATGGAGTTCGATTGACATAATTAATATTTTTTTTATTATAATTGTAATATTAAGATTTATTTTTAATATTGAAGATCACATTTTTTTTTAATCAAGTTTTAAGAGATATAAGTTTTAGTGCTAGTGATTTTTTAATATATGACTAATTAGTAATTAGTCCTTAAAAAGTTATCTAATAATAAAGTTGAAATTATAAACAATGTCACATCAAAAAAGGTAATGCCAAATTATGTATTGCACACAATTCTTTTTTTTAAAAAAATATAGGGAAATTTCTAGACCCTTTTTACTTAAAAGAAAATGTGTGAATTGAATCGTGTGTTTGAAATATTACGACAACGATTGATTCCATAAATCGTAATAATATTTCATAAAAATAAACATAAGGAATCAAATTGTAAATTAAATACTCCCTCCCTCCCAGCAGAATAAACCCTTTTACCAACTAGAGCGTCCCAACTAAATTGGTCACTTTTCAAAAATGAAAATCTTTTCACACTCAATAATAAAATATTCATTCCACTAACTCATTCTACACTCACAACTCTTAATTTTCATGTCGAGAAGAAAAAGGTCTAATAAACGGGGACGGAGGGAGTATATTATTATTAATATTACCTGTTGCAGTCGACGTTGGCGCTGATTGGAATCCCAACGTCGACATTACACTTCTTAAGCACGCTGGAGGCAGTCTGAGCATTCACTTTGTAAGAACTGGCAAGTTTCTTAATGCACAGACAGGCGGACTTCCGCGCTGCCTTGGTGGTGGCGCCGTTGTTGAGAGTTTTGATGCCGCTGCAGCAGCTCGCCGTCACTGCGCCGCCCTGCTTTAGGGCGGACTGGCACGGCGACAAGTTCTTGTACACCGAATCGCAGGCGGCGCTTTCTGCATGGGAGGCCACCAACACCATGCAGACCAACAATGCAAAAACAATTGCTGATTTTCTACCCATCGGAAAAAAATTAAATAAAGTTTGAAATAAAAGATAATATTTGATATTGATATAAGATAAATTGATGAACAATTTAGATTGAAAGGTGGGGGAAGAAGTTTTTACATATATAGAGGATTAAATAAGCTAGCATAACTTAGAGAAGAAGATGGTGTTTAAGTGTAATTAATGCGGAGATTAATTAATCTTCTAGTTAGAGCGTATAATTACTAGTTTTTTGCTGTATCTATGATCTAGATATATTTATGTGAGCTGCTTCGGACGAGAGTTAGGTATTGATTTGTGTTGGAAATTGAAAAAGTCCACACGCTAAAACCGCTAAATAATGACGAAATTGATGAGAAAATCACAAAATAATAACGACATAGTTATTATAACTTTTATTCTAATATGTCGGTTAATCTTAAAATTTAACTTAATTCTTTTATGATATTAAATTTCATTTTTTTCTTTGCTTCAATACATTCGGTGCATGACTCGGGGGTTAAAAACACGGTGCATATTATAGTATCCGTGAAATTTGAAATTATTGGGTTAAGCCCTTAAATTAAAAAAATTAAAAGTCATTTTCCTCTAAAACAGAAATATCAATCCTGCACTTGCACCGGCTCTCCTCTTTCTCTAAACCCATCTTATTCTAAATGTTCTTTCTATTATTAACACTACCTCGATCACTCCCACTGCAGCCCAACCCTGAGGGTGGGCTGGGAGGGCTTGGGATTAGGGCCCACATTTTCTAAGGATCCCAAAATTTGTGGTATACTCTATATCTATGTATTTTTTAGATATATTTGAGATTCTAAAATTTGTAGTTATATGTATTATTGATTCATATTTGGGCCCTAAAATTTATCGTCAATCATGTGTATAAATTGATATTGTGGGCCCTCTAATATATAATTCATCATATATGTATAGATTTCTATTGGAGACCCTAAGATTTATATAGTAAAAACTTAAACAAAAATAACACATTGAGAATTGCTAGAAAATAAAAAGGGAAATAGTGAATTATTCATTGGAATTAACTAGGAATCCTATTATGAATAAGCTATTTAATTTGAATAGTAAAAATCTATTATTTATTTATTATAATCTATTACTCAAAATATCTCAAAATCATAATAGGGATGTACCAATTATTAATTATAATAAAATTATATTTTATAATTTAAATATAAAATTTTAAAGACCTTGATTTGTTTTTGCACACGGCCCCATACTGTCAGGGCCGGCCCTAACTCCCCAACTCTTCATTCAAAATTATAATGTGAAACTTAGCCTCTATTAGGGGTGGGAATATGCCGGGCTACCCGACAGAGGCTTACGGCCTAGCCTACCACAGGTTAGGCCAGGCCAAACCAATTTCGTAAATAGGTCAGGCTTAGGCTATTTAAAAAGCATATTTAGCTAAGCAGGCCCAGGCTCAGGCTCGAAAATAAGCCTACTAAGCCTAACAGGTCAGCCCATTAAAATAATCATATATTAAATAATTAATTAAATATATTTATTATCTAGACTTAAAAATTTATTAATGATTTATGAATAAAAAATAAGTTAAATAAATTATTTGTTACTAAATAATGTATTTGTCTAAATTATTAAATGTATTTGCTATTGAAATAACATAACATATTTATAATTTAAAAATAAAATATACATTATAAATTTTAAGTAGACTCCAATAGATTTTATACAGGCTAAAAATGAGGTCTATTTCATTAAAAAGGTCATGCTTAGGCCTACAAAAAGGCCTATTATAAATAACAGGCCAGACTCAGGCTTCTTCAAGTTATAGCAGGCCCAGGCCTTCGGGACCAAAGCCCAGCCTAGCCCAACCTATTCTCACCCCTAGCCTCGATGATATTTTTAACTACCAAGAGTAATTATTCAAGTAAAAACTTCATAGAAAATAGAGAAAATCTTAATATTAACTAGCAAATACACTAGGATAAAGTTCATAAATTCTCTAAGAAAATATTGTTCAATATATTGTGAAACGATGATACTAAAAACATAACTGCAACACTAGTAAATCAATAAAGATCGATTATCACTTTATGATAAAGAATCTCGTTCATTCCACATATTTCACGTTTAATTTTCAAAAATTATAATACGAAGCGTTTATATTTCCTATTTTCTCTCTTTCTATTTTCTTTCAGGTTGGAATTGTGCATAATCATGATTATCATATAAAATGTTCACTTTGTCTTTGAATATTATTGTAATAAAATCTACGGGGAGGGCGTAGGACTAGGGGTGGCGGAAAGTTTGACTTGTATATAATCATGATTATCAAATTAAAACGTGTATGTAGTCTTTGAATATTGTAATAAAATATAAGGTGGGTGTAGCCTAGGGGTGGCGAAAACAGCCACACTTTTCTTCCAAATTAAAGTAAAGTATGCTATTTAAATATAGATGGATATTGTTAAAATAATTAACATACATGCACTATTTGAACAGAGAGATATTCCAATATTATTACTCAAATTTGGAGTCATTTATTCATAATTAGAACATTATATTACTCTTGATATTGAGATGTTTCATTTGTATATGATAGAATGTGGGTAGAAAAAGCATTGAAACAACCCATTGTATGTTCAAATAATGTTTTTTCAAATTTTATGAATTCTAGCTCTTCAATCTGATTGAGCATATTACTATGTATGTTAAATGTGAAGGTACGTAACATCATCAAAACCAGGTCTGAGCACACAACATCCCAACATATTACTATGCATGCCACACGGTTATTGCAACATTCAAGACAAACGACACCTCTCAATTTTCCCAAACCTAAGAGGCACTAAAATATAGCAACCTAAGAGCAATATGACCACTTGAATAAACAAGGACCAAACAAAATGCAATAATTAAATTCAAAGAATAGAAATCAAACTTCGTTATAGCCCAAGCCCCAACAAGCTTCGCTCATCATAGCCTCAAATAATATAAGTTCAAATCTGATTAATCTCATTATGTTTTAGTACAACAACCCAAGTTTATTTCTAGTAAAATAAGAAAAGTAGAGAATATTATCCAAGGTGCGATGGAGATGATTCTCTTCACTCTCAGCGGCTCTCCACTTGTAAATTCGTTACCTCTTCTCCACCCTTGCTTGTTTCTGAGCTTAATTAGATAGGTTGAAGAATGAAGATCGGTGCCCTCTTCCTCATTCTAACTCAAAAATAGAGGTTATCTCGCATAATCCCTACTCTCTCAAAATATAAGACATAATGCCGCAACTACAAATGCAACACATATATAAAAATAAAAACGAGGTAAATAATCTCTTAGAAATGATTAAAAAATCCTAGAAATGTTATAACAATAATAACTCTTTTAAAGATTTAACATGTATCCAAACTCTAGTTCATTTCTCGTCCTCAAATAATGCCACTAACAGACTCAACACCAACAACAAGGATGGTTAATCAATTGACAGTGTCATAGTTCTCGTATATTTAACAAAATACTATTAGACCTTCACAAGATATTCTTAATATAAATTGTTGGATTACCCTTCTAATGAAGTTCAATGAACATCAAACAATATAAAAAATCTTCGTTTTATTGTACATGCATACTTCTTGTCAATTTAATTCACTATCCCAATTCAAGTGAGGTCCTGATCCTAAAGCCTAATTGATTTTTTCTCCATAGGTTGATCAATGGTCCTCTCTCTAAGGAACATAAAAAGCTTGTAACCTAAGGTTAGAGTGAAGATTGGATAATATGGATAACGAGTAGCTTAAAACCTTGAATATGCATGTTAGCCATTGTAAATCGAAGAACCAAACAAAAACTCTCCTTGAAATACAAAATATAAAATCAAACTTTTTCAAACACTGCTGCTCTTTTGTTCTCTTTCTATTTTTCATGTTTCTTTCTATTTGTTCCTCTTATCTCTTTTTTTTTTTCTTTTTCTGTTTATTATTTTTTTTTTACATGAGCAGAACTCTCTTTCTTAAATTTATTGTGCACATTTTTTTAATTCTCTTTTAGAAAATATGAAGTGAAGGCCAACCACACCTTGTCGTGGTCTCCATTAAACATAGTTAGACCCTCACAAAAACCAATACAATGAGCAGTAGCAAAAATACTAAATTAAACTATGTACAACTCAGAAAAAATAACCATGCTGACACCTCTATAACAAATTGAGAATTTTATGGTTAAAGCCAACAGATGAGAAAACCACAACATCCATAATAGCCAAGTAAAGGTCTCCTTGGAGACCGAAGCGATGCATGACGTTCATACTCCACGACGCACAAACGCTTAGTCATTGACCTAAAATTCATCTACCCAGTTTCTATTTTTAATTTGTATTAAATTATTGAATTTAAACTATTTCGGTTATAACCGAAATAATAGATGAAATGATCGGAAACTGAACAAGAATTTTAGTTTGGTTTGATTGTCCCAAAAAATAATTTGATTATTTCAGTTCGACTATTTTTCCGACCGAAATAACCAAATGTTCAACCCCTGCGATGAACCAATCTTTATAGCAACCATTCGAAAGTTTTTTATTCTTCTTTCATTGATCGGATTGATTCAATTGAGATTTTTTTTCATTTCATCGTTCTCGTCGAACAATGGTCCAACCACAGCCAAACTTTTTTTCTTTAAAAAAATTTGATGATGTTATTTGCAATATTTTAAAAGAATGAGATTGACCCATTACCTTTAACCGTGAAGATTGATAAGCTCATATTTATTTTCTTAGTATTTTATGCATTTTCATTATGTTTAGTTTAGTTATCGAGCATGAGTGTATTTTAGTGGGTATTATGCTTATGATGGTCAATTTTGTAAGTAAACAAGTGAAATTATAGGAGAAAAGTGTTCAAACGAAGGATGAATCCGCCTAATGGCCTCTGTTTTGACCGACATGAACTTGTGTCGGGCGACGTGGATGAAATGTTCGAGAATATGAGGGTGGGCTTCCGTGTTGATCGATGAGCCATAAGTTGATCGATGTAGCAGGGTCGACATGATGATGTGGCGGTCGAACTAGAAGATCAATGGAGGTTGCTCTTGTCGATCAACATGCCACATGTCGATTCGACCTGCCCCATTCTGAATTGCAATTTTTTGAGTTGAAGATTGGTTTTGGGCCTCAAGTCATAATACAGTGTTTCCTACTATTCAAGTCCACAAGACTTTTCCCTACTATTATATAAACTCATTGTTAAGGTTGTTTTTCATTTAGTATTTTATTTTGAAGTCTTTAGAAGTTTAAGAATTGGATCAACATTTATTCTTCTTCACTTATTTTCTTGTATGTTTTTAATGCAATTTAATTCTTACTTCAATGTTTCTTCCCAACATGTCCTGCTAAAAACCTTAGCGGGTTCTAGGATTTGCACTATTTGGAAACATGCTTTGATCTAATAGATTCAAACCCTAATTTCTAATGGTTTAATTCTCTGATTTTATTTATAAAATAGAATTCAATTGAAGGATAGAGAGATGAAAATGGAATATAGGTTTACAGTTGTTAACTGAAGGATCGAGAGGGAAAAATTAGCAATGGGAAAAGAGGATTGATATAATTATTTTCTATCTCAAATAAGAAGAATCAATTGCAGGATATTAATCTAAATCTATATTAGGATTGACTAGTTTTGTATAATTGAGACACAAAAGCTAAATCTCACATTAGTAATAAAGATTTCGGTTACCCGACCGAGGAATTTTAATCACTTCAACTTATTTTCCACAGGTTGAAATTATTTAGCTTTGGATTTATTGATTCATGCATATCTTCCAGATCAATTGTATTACCTAGGATCCATGTCTTTATTTTCATAATTACTTTTACGATTGTTTTAATTGAGTTTTCAAAATAAAATCCCCTTTCAAAAATTGGATTACTCAAACAAAAAATTGATAAACTACATCTAATACAATAATCTGATTGTTTTTCCACTGATTAGATTGGCGTTGTTGTCGGGGATTAGTTAGATTTTATTTTTTTATTAGATTCTTTTTATATTTGTTGGATTAAGTTTTTATTTTATTGTCGCGTATGTTAGTTGGGAATTGCGTGATGTGTTTGATCGACGTGTTGCGTGTCAGTCAACATAAAGTTTCCTCTCGTGTTGATCGACATAACACGTGTCAGTTAACGCAAACTGATTCCTGCAATTTCTTGTCTTTCTTTTCAGGTCCGTGAATACAAGAGCAAAAGGCCTAGCACTTGAAGCCTTCGGCTTGTAGATTGAAGCCACTTGTAGGAGGAACAAGGGAAAGCAAGCTGAAATGGCCGATGAATAAAATGCACTGTTGCAACACCTAACTCCAGAAGAGTTGCTACAATTCGTCAATGAGGTACATTAGCTCAGAGAGCAACTGCGGGCAGCACAGGCAACGTAAGTAGAGCAAGCTACTGGACTGACAAACATAAATTTGGGGCAAAACAACCAATGGCAGTTGGAGGTAGCTCCAACTCAAAGGTCCGTACTTGACATATTTATGTCGTAGCAAGAGGAGCCTGGGTTTACAGTTGGCATCAATGCCAACAATTTTGAGCTATAGCCAAGGTTGATTCAGATGGCCCAAAAGAATAAGTTTTTAGGAAAGGAAATTGAGGATTCCTATGAACACTTGAGCAAGTTTTTGGAGATCTACAACACTGTAAGCATAATGGAGTGCCTCAGGATGATAAGCTCGTATTTTCACTAACTTATCACATTATTTTCTTTAATTTTTTATGAAATTTCATTAGTTTAGGTTTAATTAGTGAGCATGAGTATGTTTAGTAGGTACTACACTTGTGGTGCTCAATTTTGCAGGAAAACACGTCAAGTAGGAGAAAAGTTGATCAATAGATAAAGAATTCCGCAACATTGGTCTTTGTTTCAACCAACACAAGTACTTGTCACTCGAAGTGGAAGAAAAACTTGAAAATTAGGAAGAAGACTCCACGTCAATTGACGTAGCTTGTGTCGACTGACGTGGAGGATCGAGGCTGACCAGGATAGAGCAAAGTGGAGATCAAAGTGCAAGGCTCGTTTTGATCGAAATGGATCACGTCAGTCAACAAGAGTGTTCAAAAGCACGTTTTTTTAGTTCAAGTCGGGATTCTTGGGCCAGAATCACTGTACAATTTGTTCTTACATTCAAGCCCACATGACTTATTCCTACTACTATATAAACTCATGCTTCAATTATTTTTCATTCATTCAATCTTTTATTCCCACAACTCAAACTTTCAGAGTTGGAGACATTGATCAAATTTATTTTCTGCACTTTTATTTTCCAAGGAAGATGTTCATGCAATTTATTATTTTTATCCTAAATTTATGGTTTAAATTTTCTAGTTTAAAACAAAAATTATATTTCAATTGAAGGATCGAGATATCAAAATTGATGTAGTATTACATTTGTTAATTTAAAGACCTAAAGGAGAAGAGAGAATTTGATATAATTATTTTCTGTCTAAGAAAAATGAATCAATTATAGAATTAAATATGTGTTTATTAGGATTGACTACTTTTGTGTAATTGAAACTCAAAAATTAAAATTCACTGACTAGCAATATAGGATTTAATTACCCGACCAAGGAATTAATTCCACATGAACAGATTTTCCACCTATTTGAGTTATGTGGGTTTGGATTTGTTGATTCATGTATGTGTCCAGATCAGTTGTTATCCCTAGAAATTGTGCCTTCTATTTTCATAAGTTAATTTCAAAGTTTATTTTTCAAAGCGAAAATCCCTTTTCAAAATTAATTTTCTCAAACAACAATTTGATAAACTGCATCCAATACATGAAATGGTTTCCCCATACTTCTTCTCATAGGTTTGACATTTGAATTATCAAAAGCTAGTAGTTGAATAATGTAATGCCTCACAAGATCCATCACAGTCAAAACCAAAAATCCACATTACACTAACACTTTGAAAGAATAAGAAAATCAAGTAAATCATGGAAGACTCACGAGGGAAAGTGTTTCGCTCATTCATACAAGTGTATAGGTTTGTTGATAGTGCACAAGTCATGCGAAATTCAGTTCTACCATAAACTGACAAATATTCTAATTTCTCCACTGCAAATATGTGCACACAAGACCTACAATCAGAATGGACTTTATTTAAGGTTGTAATGTAGGTTTTTTAGTGAAAGATGGGAAAATTGGCCAAGTGACTTAAAATTAGTTGAGTCTGCGACTCTCATCACATCCAAAACCACCATTTATCAATAACCACACATCTCCTAAGATTTTCAACTCAAACAAGGCTCTTTTCTTTTTCTCTTTCTTTTAATTTTTTCCCCTTCATTTCCCTTGGGGAATGAGTTTATAAGGATATAGACATATTTTTTCTTTATTATTCTGAGCCCAATCAACACACATCTTATAGACTAGAGCAAACCTATCACTTCTTCTCAATTTATGGACAAAGAAAGAACCACACACTAGCTCAAAAGGAACAAATGTTTATAAAGGACAATGCTTGGGATATGGGCTAACAAAGATGGCCTAAAATTATTTCCTAGACTTGTGCACACTAGACGACGCGGGCATCCGCATCGTCTATATGTATATAGATGTAGCGATACATCCACGTCGTCTATCCTCCTCCGGAGACTGTGTTGCCCCTGTTCCATCCTCCATTATCTTTCATCGATCTCACATGAATATTCTTGAATCGTCATCACTGTGTTGCCCCTGTCTGTCTGCGAGTCTGTCCGCTCATCACTCGGCCCCCGGCGCCGAAGGACGAGGTTAGAATTTTTTTTTCATTCTGTGAGTTCGATTAATGGATGAGTTCACATATAAGATGAGTTTCTTTTCCTGATGTTTGTGGATGACAGTTCTCTGTTGCCCCCACCAGATTCTGCATTCTGCTACTCATTGTGCGGTTGTTTTTCTTTATTTTTTTATTTTTAGTTTACCTGCATTCTCGATTTCATGTTGAGATGTTAACAAGGTGTGGCATCGGTCACCTCTTGTTGTATGTGTAGGGTTTTTCCGTGAACCGAATCACCAAAACCAAACTGAACCGGATTGATTTATGTATATTGCTCATAATTAAAATTCTCAAAACCCTAGCATGCTCCTATGAATTTAATACAAAGAATTGTGGATTTAGGGTTTATCGTAACTCCGTTGAGTCTGAACCGATCTTTCGCGTTTGAATTCCAAATCTCAATTCAACCACGCGATCCGATTTAATCTGCGGAAACAGAAATTAGAGACCTAATTTCTTAGAAAAAATTGAAACAGAAAGAGAGAAGAGAAGAGAAATCTGTTCTCCAGATTAGATCTTCAGGGCTGTGTTCCAATGCTGTTCAGATCTACTACTGGTGAGGACTCCGTAGATCTGTAATTTGAGCAGGACCAGAATCAAAATTCTCCTCCTTTGAACTCCAAAAACGGCGCGCCTCTCTCTCTCTAGGTTTAGTGTGTTTCAACTGTCATACAACTTATGAGAGAGAGCTGTCTATTTATAGACCTAGGGTTGGAAACCTTAATGGGCCATTTTGGGCTCAATTCAGCATATTTAATTGGGCCAGTCCTGGGACCTAATGCAAATAATAAAGTGGGCCTATAATTAATTAATTCCCATGTCCACAACCCAGGACACAATTAATTAATTAATATTAATTTTTTTTCACCACATAATTAATACTGACCTACCCCTTTATTACCACGTTATGAGAACAGGCTGCATTAATTGAGAATCCCCATATTTAAGGTTACCGGACATCCATTAATTAATCGGAGCCTCTGACAAGCTCTAACTAAAATTAATTAATATCTTATAATTCCTGAGTAGTACCACTCAAACCTTATCACTCGTGCCTGAACTTAATCTGCCTGCAGGACTTTGGCACGATGAATGTTATTGAGCTCCTCAGGGAATATCCCCATCCTATTACTCGGATATGGTTACCTAAACCCAGTCTCAGGCGGTACTACACGAACTGCTGTTACCCAAGATACGGATATACGAGCACGTTACTTAGGCTCTCCACCATGGCAAGTCAAAGCAATAGTCAACCCGTGCAAACCCCTGAACCTTCGTTAGGGTTTGGACTCAATCAATATAACGAGATCTTGTATTCGCTGATGTCAGACAGACGAATACATCTCACTGCGGTCCATCAATACGCCACCTCTGCGTACCAGCATGTCAAGTAACCAAGACAGACTACTTATTCCAACAATGCCGCAGCCATCCGGACAGACGTATCCTCATACGCTGTCTTGGCTGTGATCAGGTTTATGTCTCACTAGGTCAAGTGATCATACTGTCTTCTGCGATCTACAACACGCCGTATGATCGTCCCTATCGGTGAGACAAGAGGATACCATTGTTCATACATGTAAGATTGTTAACAGATAGGAGAAATAAACCGTTGTATACTCATTGTAATAAATGCTTTCAGTATACAAAACCCATCAATATCCCACTTATACTCAAAGCATAACTAAGCTATTACAGAGTATACAGTCTTTCTATCTAGTCTGCTGTCACTTTAACCACTATTAGTGGTCGGCATCCACCTCAGACCCAGCTCACGATTATGTCTTTCGTAAACTTTCTGCGGGAAGCTCTTTGTAAATGGATGAGCAAGATTGTCAGCAGTGTCAATCTTCTTAATCAGCACATCGCCCCTTGATACGATTTCTCGTATGATATGGTACTTTCTCTCTATGTGTTTGCTTGCCCTGTGAGACCGCGGTTCCTTTGAGTTTGCCACTGCACCAGAGTTATCACAATAAATTGTGATGCTCCTCGGCAAACTCGGGATCACGCTCAACTCTAAAAGGTAGTTCCGGAGCCACACCCTCTCTTTCGAGGCGTCGGAGGCGGTGACATATTCCGCCTCCATGGTGGAGTCAGCAATGCATTTCTGCTTTGAGCTCCTCCAAGATACAGCTCCCCCTCCCAGGGTAAACACATATCCTGAGGTCGATTTCTTCTCATCCTGGTCCCCTTAGAAATCCGAGTCTGTATAACCCACAGGGCACAAATCCTCACTTTGATAAACTTGGCAGAAATTCCTAGTTCTTTTCAAATACTTGAGGATGTGCTTTACAGCAGTCCAGTGCGTCTGTCCAGGGTTAGACTGATATCTTGCTACCATGCCAACGGCACAACAGATATCTGGCCTGGTACACAGCATCGCATACATGAGACTACCCACCGCCGAAGCGTATGGTACAAGACTCATCTCGTATTTCTCCCGCTGTGTCTGAGGACACTGCCCACCAGAAAGACGAATGACGTATCTGAAAGGTAGCAAGCCTTTCTTGGCGAGTTGCATGCTGAACCGGGCTATCACAGTATCCACATAGGATGCCTGAGATAAGCTCAACATTCTTCTCTTACGATCTCGTAAGACCTTAATCCCAAGAATGTAGCCAGCTTCTCCCAGATCCTTCATTTGGAACTGTTCGGACAACCAAACTTTGATTTCGTACATCACTCCCTCGTTGTTTCCAAATAGGAGTATGTCATCAACGTATAGTGCAAGGAAGACCACGCTCCCACTGACACAAAGTCAGTATACACAACTTTTGTTTTCCAACTGTGCAAATCCATAGGATTTAATCACATCGTTGAAACGTAAGTTCCACGACCTTGAAGCTTGCTTAAGTCCATACAAGGACTTCCTAAGCTTCCAGACAAGATGTTCTTCGCCCTTGCTTATGTAACCCTCGGGTTGCTGCATATAGATGTCTCTACCTTCTTCAAGGTAACCGTTTAGAAAAGCGATTTTGACATCCATCTGCCAGATCTCGAGGTCCATATGCACAGCTATGGCAAGGAGTATCCGGATGGATTTGAGCATGGCTACGGGTGAAAAGGTTTCGTCATAGTCAATGCCCTCTTTCAGACTATAACCCTTTGCCACCAGCCTGGCTTTAAAAGCCGTGATCTTTCCATCCGCCCCTTTCTTTCTCTTGTATACCCATTTGCACCCTATGGCCCTAAAGCCATCCGACAAATCAGTTTTTTGGTATACATCCATAGCAGTTATGGATTCAATTTTAAAATCCATGGCGACACGCCATTTGGCAACATCCTTGTCCTGCACTGCCTCTTCGTAAGTCAGTGGGTCAGAGTCCTCATGTCCGTCTTCCGAGCTCAAGTCCGAAGACTCACCCACGAACATGTACCTTTCCGGCTGGAAAATAACTCTCCCACTACGACGAGGCATCGGTGCCGTGTCAGTAGTAGGTGCA
The DNA here is from genome assembly GCA_026898455.1 of Plectranthus barbatus. Classification (NCBI taxonomy): domain Eukaryota; kingdom Viridiplantae; phylum Streptophyta; class Magnoliopsida; order Lamiales; family Lamiaceae; genus Plectranthus; species Plectranthus barbatus. The sequence goes on along the minus strand of JAPKLW010000054.1, from coordinate 640,803 downwards.
GTGACTTGTGGTCCTGCACCTTGCACTGAAGAACGTATCTGTGGTGCTGTACCTCTCACAGGAGCACCCACATCTACACGTTCCCCTTCCCTTGGAATTGCATCCTCGTTCTCAGTTTCTTGAAGAACGATATCACTCCTTGACCTGTGATTACTCACATACTCGTCCTCCAAGAATCTAGCGTTGGTGCTAACAACGACTCTTTGACTCTCAAGACAGTAAAAGTAACCACCTTTCGTTTGTCTGGGATACCCTATGAACAGCATTACTTTTGACCTGCTTTCTAACTTATCAGGTTCCTTCGACAGTACGTGTGCCGGACTGCCCCATACTCTAAACTTGCACAAACTAGGTTTGCGACCAAGGAAGAGCTCATAAGGCGTCTTAGGAACTGATTTAGAAGGCACCACATTAAGCACATAACTTGCTGTCTCCAATGCGTAGCCCCAAAACGAAATTGGTAAGTTTGCATAACTCATCATTGATCTTACCATCTCTAGAAGAGTCCTATTTCTTCTTTCAGCTACACCGTTTTGCTGGGGAGTACCCGGTGCAGTCCACTGGGATGTAATCCCATTTTCTGACAAATATTGTAGGAACTCGTTACCGAGGTATTCGCCACCGCGGTCAGATTGCAGCGACTTGATAGTTTTCCCGACCTTCTTTTCTACTTCAGCCTTGAACTCTTTGAATTTCTCAAAGCATTCAGACTTGTAGCGAAGCAGGTAAACGTATCCGTACCTTGAGTAATCATCAATGAAAGTGACGAAGTACTCGTACCCTCCACGAGCCTGCGTGGACATCGGTCCACATAAGTCAGAATGGATCAATTCCAACACTTCCTCTGCTCGAGACTGACTAGCCTTGAAAGGCCTAGTTGACATCTTGCCCTCGATGCAGGATTCGCAGACTTGATAAGGTATAGCCCGGACTAGGTCCAATGTACCGTCATCTGCAAGTCTTTGAATCCGCTTCAAGCTGATGTGACCCAGTCTCAAGTGCCAGAGATATGTAAGATCCTCATCAGAAGAAGAAAGTTTTCTCTTCCTAGGATTATCAATTACGGATGAATTACATGCAATACTTGCGGAAGACTTATGATTACAGTTAACAACAAAGAGAGAATTATTCAGCATTCCACGACAGATAACACCGTTATTACCAATGATAGAAACACCACTATCAAAAATAACTGAATATCCATCAACATAAAGTTTGGAAACTGAAATAAGGTTTCGGCGAAAATCCGGCACATACAAAACATCTCTCAATGTTAAAACAGAATCATCAAAGTACAAGGTGAAATCTCCAGTGGCAGCTGCACTCACTTGTGCTGCGTTCCCCATCGAGATGGTAACCTCGTCATTCTTCAGCACCCTCCTCGGTGTGAACCCCTGCAAAATGTAACAAACATGATCAGTAGCTCCAGTATCCACTACCCACGAATGAGTAGAAACCGATGCTAAACATGTTTCCGTTACAAATGCAAATGACGTACCTTGTCCCCTGGCATTCGGACAATCCACCTTTCCGCATCCAGCACACTCGTTCTTCTTTGGAGTCACCTTGGCTCTCTTCCCCTTCCTAGACTTGCTATCACTGCCTGCTTTCCTGAACTTGCTCTCAGCACCATCATCTCCAACCTTAGAGGTTGTCGAACCAGTGCTAGAACCAGACATAACAAGTTTCCGTGCTCGCATGGTAGACTGCTCCACTACAAGATCCTCAAGCAGCTCATGCAGAGCATACTCTCCCTTTGCAGCAGCAACTACCTTAAAGTCATAATAGGATTCCGGAAGAGAATTCAAAATAATATCAATCTCACCTTGCGCACTGATATTACCACCCCGCACAGTAAACTGTCTCATGAGATACATCACATACATCATGTGCGTAGTCACTGAACTATCCTCAACCATCTTCTTGCACAAGATTGCAGTTAATAGTTCGCTCCACTTTGCCAAAAGCCGTCGAGAGTTCCTTCCAAAGCTCTCCAGCTCTTTTGAGGTGTTCATACTTATGCCTTAATTCTCTAGATAGGGAACCCGTGATGAGCCAGAAGGCAAACTCATCAGCATCCTCCCATCTGTCATAGAATTCAAGCTCAAGTTCGCACACACCTCTTTGAGAACGCAACAGTGGATCCATGTAAAGAACATGTGCTTGATTTTTCAGATAAAGGATGTGTTTGATGCAGAAACTCCATTCATGGAAGTTTAGACCAGTTAGAGGATTGAGAGCAAGTATATGATCGACAGTAGACATAGACATATCTGAAATAATAAAGAATTTTAAATAAGAACATACATGTTGAACTTCGAAAACAAATGCATTGAAAACCTTTTAATAAATCAAATACAAATGTTTTCCACTAATTGCCCAAGAGTTCCCACCGCAAGCTACACTCGTTGACGTTTACGATGTCACCCTCAACCAGAACTGCGGGTTTTAAGCCCCAATCCATTTAATTTCACTACCATGTCAGGATGCTTTTGACACTAGAAATTAATAATTAGTGAAAACCTTAGACCAAGCAATCTCTCAAGAACAGGGATGCAACTCTTGATTATATTCTAAGATGCTTCTAAGCAATTAACCACAAATTTAACTCCGGCCAAAAGAGACAGTTTAGCATGGCACGTAACCATACCGCACAACCCTTAAAGCTTTTGTTATCTATAATTTAAATCAATCCTAGAATACTTGTGAAAGAGATCTACGCAAGCTACACTCGTAGACGTTTACGCAAAGCGCTCCCACTATTCACATGATTTAAATTGTTTGTCTAGAAATCCCAACAACCGTACCCATGCACCTCCGGGAACTAGCAACCTACACTCGTAGACGTTTACTAGAACGAGAGATACACTTACAGCCTAGGACTGCTTTGTGGAGGTCTATTGATTTTAATTAAAAAAATTGCTTAGTATTTTTCATTTTAAAAGGTTTCTTTATGCGCACACACAATTTCTTTGTCATTATATTTTCCAAATTTTTTGCATGTAATTAAAGAAGCCCAAAAATTCCCAAAATATAATCCAACAAAAGAAATTAATCACATAAGCATGCTTGGAAAAACTGTAAATAATATAAGCAGTAAAACATTATTTTCCTATTATCTACAGATGCTTAAATTGCGCACATAAATAAATCACATATCATACAAGGACAATTAAGGCAAACAAAAATTCCTCGTGGCCCCAAAAATAGAAAATAATATCTATCTATTACAAATTTGAATTTTGAATTAATTTGGATAAATCCAAATCTTTTCAAATCTTCAAGGGCCTTCAAATCTGGATACACCAAATCTTTTGGATTTTTAGGCCTTTGTGATCAGATGATTTGCCCTAACCCTAATGCAAATCCTAGGGTTTACACAGGATTGTACAAACCACAAAAACACAAGCCACCACGACGGGACAACAGCAGCCAACGACAGCCGAAGCCGCTGCCGACTGCCGGCCCCCGCGCCCAGTGCCGCGCGCCTGCCGCGCCGCGCTCGCTGTCGCCCGCTGTCGTGCTCCATCGGCCCTGCGTCGGCTCCGTCTTCATTCTTCGTTCTCGACCCGTTCAATTACATAATTTTGAAAATTACAGAAAATCTATTTCATTACAATTTTCAAATCTACACTACTCACGGATTTTCTCGTGATTTTACAAAACAATTCAGCCCTACACGGATAAACCACCGCGTGCTGAATCAACGGGTTGCCACGAGGAACAAAAACCAAACATCCACAAAACAATAAATTCATACATGCATATCGAATTTAATTATGAACTACAGAGCCATAAATCAGAAACCTGGCTCTGATACCAATTGTAGGGTTTTTCCATGAACCGAATCACCAAAACCAAACTGAACCGGATCGATTTATGGATATTGCTCATAATTAAAATTCTTAAAACCCTAGCATGCTCCTATGAATTTAATATGAAGAATTGTGGATTTAGGGTTTACCGTAACTCCGTCGAGTCTGAACCGATCTTTTGCTTTTGAATTCCAAATCTCTATTCAACCATGCAATCCGATTTAATCTGCGGAAACAGAAATTAGAGACCTAATTTCTTAGAAAAAATCAAAACAGAAAGAGAGAAGAGAAGAGAAATTTGTTCTCCAGATTAGATCTTCAGGGCTGTGTCTCAATGCTGTTCAGATCTACTACTGGTGAGGACTCCGTAGATCTGTAATCTGAGCAGGACCAGAATCGAAATTCTCCTCCTTTGAACTCCAAAAACGGCGCGCCTCTCTCTCTCTAGGTTTAGTGTGTTTCAACTGTCATACAACTTATGAGAGAGAGCTGTCTATTTATAGACCTAGGGTTGGAAACCTTAATGGGCCATTTTGGGCTCAATTCAGCATATTTAATTGGGCCAGTCCTGGGACCTAATGCAAATAATAAAGTGGGCCTATAATTAATCAATTCCCATGTCCACAACCCAGGACACAATTAATTAATTAATATTAATTTTTTTTCACCACAGAATTAATACTGACCTACCCCTTTATTACCACGTTATGAGAACGGGCTGCATTAATTGAGAATCCCCATATTTAAGGTTACCGGACATCCATTAATTAACCAGAGCCTCTGTCAAGCTCTAACTATAATTAATTAATATCTTATAATTCCTGAGTAGTACCACTCAAACCTTATCACTCGTGCCTGAACTTAATCAGCCTGCAGGACTTTGGCACGATGAATGTTATTGAGCTCCTCAGGGAATGTCCCCATCCTATTACCCGGATATGGTTACCTAAACCCAGTCTCAGGCGGTACTACATGAACTGTTGTTACCCAAGATGCGGATATACGAGCACGTTACTTAGGCTCTCCACCATGGCAAGTCAAAGCAACAGTCAACCCGTGCAAACCCTTGAACCTTCGTTAGGGTTTGGACTCAATCAATATAACGAGATCTTGTATTCGTTGATGTCAGACAGACGAATACATCTCACTGCGGTCCATCAATACGCCACCTCTGCGTACCAGCATGTCAAGTAACCAAGACAGACTACTTATTCTGACAATGCCGCAGCCATCCGGACAGACGTATCCTCATACGCTGTCTTGGCTGTGATCAGGTTTATGTCTCACTAGGTCAAGTGATCATACTGTCTTCTGCGATTTACAACACGCCGTATGATCGTCCCTATCGGTGAGACAAGTGGATACCATTGTTCATACATGTAAGATTGTTAACAGATAGGAGAAATAAACCGTTGTATACTCATTGTAATAAATGCTTTCAGTATACAAAACCCATCAGTATGACTATGATAAAATGGAGTTAACAAACATGAATAGACTTTTTTTCGCCCTGAACAGGTTCACATATAGATATTATCAAATTTTATGTGATTTTGAAGATATTCTTGTCTCTACTGGTGAACATATCCTATGTGTATGCTCATGTAGTTGCCTGGTAAATACTTTTATTACTTGTTTTACTGAGATCAAATGTGGTGGGGGATAAAGCAGAAGGAATTTTGCATTTTTCTTGTGTGTCATGTACTATCAATGCTTAGATTTTACTAAAGACCTATGTGACTTCATGTACTATGCTTGTGCTATAGTTTGTTTTGTGTCATACGGAGTAGATCTTAGAAAATTGGACGGAGCTATCTGATTCCCTTGCTTCATAATTGGAACTATATCTACTTATTTATGCTTATTAATTTTTCAAATATCAATTATTTTGCAAGGAAAGGTACAAAAACGAGTAGCACCAGTGACTTTGAAGGCTAAAAGCATACCGACTTCATTGAAGTTGTTGTATTTGGCCGCTACACATGTTCTTGGTGCAAACGGCAGTATTCAGATACCTTTCCATGATGATGTCTTTGATCAAATGGATAAGGTTGTCTTTATTTTACTTGACGACATCCACCACTTATGTGAGCTGGAGCCTATCGGAGCAGCATCCATATCTGCTTATATATTGTATATTTCTTTAACTATTTATGATTTGTTTTACCATGATATATAATATTTTTTCCAAAAAATTTGATACATGTGTGAATATTCAGACACTTGTATAATGTAAGTGTGGATATGAAGATTACAAATAAAATCAGATTTATTAATCCCGATGTTGTCTTATTCAATCAAAGAAATGATTTGGTGGAAAAGGGCAATACTGTAGGCCGAAGGTTAATGGGAATATCACAAAATCAGCTTCTTTTTGTGCCATGCAATGTTGGGTCCGTGATTGTTTTAATTGGTTAATAATTTTACGTTTATTATTGTTGGTGAGAACTAATTCACAATTTTTTTTACTTTAAAACTAGCTTTCGTTGGATCTTTTTAGTCATTGACGCACATGGTGAGAAGGTGTATGTGTTGGATCCTCTGCACAACGCATGTCATTTTGCTGGTGGAAAAAAATTATGGACATGTAAGTTATCGATTATATTAAATAAGTAGATAAATACATTTGTATTCACTTTTTAATTTTAATATAATGTCAGGGCTCTGAAAATATTCAATGGTTCAATAGGAAGAAGAGTCACATGCATTTCTTGGGAATTTGTCAATGTATGTCTCACTTAAGAATTTCAAAGTTGTATATTAAAGCATTAACTGTCTCTTAAACTATATGATCATACAGTGTTCACAACAACCTGATGCTAAAAAATGTGGCTATTATGTCATGCGATATATGAAAGATATCATTGACGATATTCTTGATTCTCTTTCATTAACAAATATGGTAATTTAAATATATCAATTTATTACAAAATTTTGATTTTAATTCTAACTCATTAGCGTATTTATTACATGCAATTATTTATTGTGTTTGTTCTTCTATTTTAAATAGTTTAATGAAGAAATGTGTCATACACGTGAAATCAATGAAGTTCATTCAGAATGGTGTGACATTGTTCAAACTTATATAAATTGAGGTATGTTGGTCTGCTTGATTAATTGTTTTATCAATTTTTTATTGCCCGTGTGGGGTGTATTATCATTGTTTGTTTCTTCCTTTTATCATTATTTCTCGCCCGTGTGGGGATTGTGCTATCGTTATTATGTGAAAATGTGATTTGTTGATTTTTCGGTTGAAGTATTTTATGATGTTATGTTGTCCGATTCTGTTCAGGATATTAATATGTGACTATGTGAATTAGGGGGTTGTATTATCATTGTTTATTTCCTTATCGTTATTTGTCAAAATGTGGTTTGTTGATTTTTTTGGTTGAATAGAATATGGTTTGCTTCGAGGCATTGGTGCTTGTTTGTTATGTTAATGTTTTTTTGTTTTTGCTTATTATATTGCTTTTTCAATTGCAAGATCGTGTCTTTAGCCATTGCATTCAGCTTACAGCTATTACTATGTAGTTAGTCACTTTTTTGTTTTGCTTAGATGGTATTTCTTGAATGTAAATAACTGAAATGGTCTCAATTCTGGACTTAGCAATCCCAAAAATGACACGACATGTTTGTGGTTTGTGGTTGTCGTGTTCATATTGGTTTACGATTACAATTTCAATCTGTTGTGCTATTAGTAATGGCTTCTTGATTTCATGCAGTTCCCTTTTGGAATGTCTCACAAGCAAGCTCTGGACCACATATATGCATGATCGGTCTGAGGCGGATGGAAAGAAGATTTATTGTCACATTTGATGTACTTAGATTACTTTGTATTTGTACTTAGTTTTAACACTATATTATTACCAAGCATATTTAATTTTGAGAATTATTAAAATGTCATTTTATATTGTTATTATTTGTGCATGGAAAAAGTAAATAAATTATTTTATTGTTTTTATAGGATTTACAAAATAAAAAAAATAAAAAAATGAAGAAAAGACGATGCGGTTCACTGCGTTGTCTATTAACATATTGACGATGCGAAGCACCTCGTTGTCTATATGTTAATAAACAACGTGGTTATATGCGTTGTCTATATGCTAACAGACAACGTGGAGCTTCGCGTCGTCTATATGTTAATAGATGATGTGAAGCTCCGCGTTGTCCATTAGCGTTTCCAAATAGACTACATATAAATAGACAAAGCGGATAATAAATTCAAACCTTCGACTTTTGGCTATAAATAACGGAGGAATTCAGAAGAAGAAGGGTACACATACATACACACATGAAAACTAAAATTGAAATTAACCGAACATGATTACTTGCGACAAGATGAAATGCTGCTGAAGTTATATAGTTTTATTGAGTTTATATATAAATTATGTCCATGAGTCTA
>JAPKLW010000054.1:604429-615852 GCA_026898455.1 Plectranthus barbatus | reverse complement strand
TTAATTTATTTGAATATTTTACCATATCTACTCAAAAGAATCATAATCTTACGATAAGGATTTCGTAATTCATTATTGACAATTCTATGTGCATCTTTAGAAGCACTAATGTGCATTTTTAAAAGAGCTAATACATTATAATAAATCAACTTTTGAATAGTTCATTTTTTGACAACTCTACTTGCATCTTTAGAGGAACTAATATGCAGTATAATAACTCACAACTCACACAAGCAAAATGACAAACACTTAGTTAACAAAATTCAAACATCAGACAAAGAGATGAAACCTACGACTAAACTAAAATCTGAACCACCAAAACCACCACCCACCGCCACAGACCGCCAGAGATGAATAATTGAAGCGCGAGCGTACATCAATCGTGCAGCCGCAAAAAATGAAGAAGAAACTGAGGAAGGAGACGAGCGAGATGGACTCCACGACGGAGACGATGGACCAGACGACGAAGAAGAAACCAAGAAAGGAGACGTAGGATCGCACGAAGAAGATAATAGAAATTTGGTTGCGCAAAAAAGGAATAAAAAATCTGGTCAAATATTAAGTGAGATTTGATTTAAGTTTTTTCAAAAAAGTTAAATTAAATAAATATCGTTAATTATGTAACAATGTAGGATACTACCCAAAAATGCACACGGAATTTAAAAGATCTTGAGCGTTGAAAACACAAGATCAAAGGCTGAGATTTATTCTCATTTTTCATACTAAAAACAATTCTCATATGATCACCACTCTCTCTCTCTATATATATATATATATTAGTATAGTTTTTTATTTTTATGATCCCATTTTCAGCATTTATTTATTTTGAAAAATTATTAATTAATACTTCCTCCGTCCCGGCTGAATTGTCCCGGGTTGACCGAGCACAATAACCAAGGAGTGTGAGTGTAAAGTAAGTTGAGTGTGAAAAAGTTGCATTTTTAAGTAATGGGACAATTGAGGTGGGACAGACGAAAAAGAAAAGTGAGACAATTGAGGTGGGACGGAGGGAGTACTAATTATTATAAATATTTTTCCACAAATATTCCACATAATAGACAATCAATATTTCTCTTAGTAATTAATACAATATTTTATTTTCACCAAAATATTGCACATTTCTCATATTTATTTAACAAGCAAATAAATAAAACACATATCATAATTAGATTTTGTCACTATATATATTTATTTCTTTAGTATATGTACAAGTTTTAGATTTTAAACAATAAAAATATTAATATTAATAATTTTTTGGAAAATAACTGAAATGGATGCAAGGCACAGTGAAACATTAATACTTATATTATGAACCAATAACAATGCATTAGTTTTATTACAGAACAACTGCAACGTACCGTTGCTGTATCCAAACACGCTATGAATCGGAAATATATTTAAAGCATTACATTATAAGAAAAATGATCGATTAAAAATCGATCGCTGCATGCATGTCAAGTCCCACGTCCCCAACAGATCACTGCACACTGCAGAAATGAGACCAAAATATATTTATGTCATACGACTTATTTAATACAAGATATCGAATCTAATCTATATGAGTGGCGTATCCAAAAATTTATAATTGGGGTACAATATATAAATATAATAAATTGGGGGTACATTATGTAAAAATATATATAAATAATATGTAAATATATATAAATAATAGTAAAGATGTATAAATTTATAAAAGAAAAAAACTATTTTTGGGTACAAGTGTACCCCATATTCCACCCTAAATCGCCACTTATCTATATGTAATAGAGAAATCGAACTGAATCTTACGTGCTGCAGTTAACGTTGTAACTGATTGGGTAGCCGATGTTGACATTGCACTTCTCAGGCAAGCTCGATGCATATTGTTTATTCACACCCAGAGCTTTGGCCTCGGACTTGAGGCATTCACAGTAAGACCTCTTCACCGCCGTTGTTGATGCGGCGGCCTTGAGCTTCTTCACGCCGTCACAACAGGTGGTGGGCACGTCGCCACCTTGCTTCAGGTAGGTCTTGCACGTATCAAGAGCATTCAGTATTGGCTCACAATTGGCCGCGCCATCCGCATGGAGGCTGATCGCCGCCATACAGATGCAGACAACTACTGCGAAGACAAATTTAACGGATTTGGACATTTTCAGATGGATGAACTGGGGAAGATGTTTGTGTAAGGGTTGTTGCTTGAGTTTGATGTTTGAAGTAAAGGGAAAAGTTGGTTATATAGGGAAAAATGTTGACGTGTATTAATTGAAATATTAATTGATATGGTTGTGTTATTGAGTAGGTAAGTCTAGATTTTGTAGCATGATAAAATTAATTATGTGAATTAATAGAAATTTAATTAACCTTTAGTTAACATCGAGCTAGACATATTTGATTGTGGGTGTTCTCTATTTTTCATGTGAAAAAAAAAAAAAACTTTAAAATGTCATAAGGTAAAGAGATTGGACCTGTAATGGATAGCTATATTTACAATATAATAATAATATTATTATTAGTAGTAGTAGTAGTAATAGTATTATTATTATCATCGTTTTTAGTTATTCTTTTAAATTGGGCGTTTGAAATCAAGTTTTTTGTTATTTTCATTTATGCTAAAACACAACTTTATATAAAATCTTGGTCACTGTATTGATTGGGCATCATAATTGAGGATCCTAAATATACATAATTCTCTCTTTTACACTACCAACTTGACAAGGTATAGAAAATATAACTAAATCTTTACATTTTTGAAGCAATTTATTTTGAATGATAGAGGAAGTTTTCTCATTCATGTGCACTCTCATAGTTTCATTATGCTTCTTTTTATTGGTACACGGCTCCTCCACGAACTTAGTATATCTAGTGACTTATTTGATAGCATCAAGTAAAGGGTTTTTTACCTCACCCTTTCGAAAGGTGTCCATGATCACTTTCTTGATGGCACCTTTCTTTGGTTTTTTGCCAACCTTTGGGAAAAGGGAGCAGGGATGATGATCGACTGTTGTTTTTCAGGTTTTGTTGGAGGCAGCGTTTCAGGTTCTTTTTCAGTTTTCTCTTCAAAGTCTTGCTTTTTCATCATAGGTTCCTGAGTTTCCAAATTACTATTCCTCTTAAAATTGGTACATGTTTTGTTGAAATTGCTGCGTGTACTCTGCTTGGGAGTCGAGAAAACTTAGTAGCCAAGTAGGTTTAAGGGTTAGTTGCACTTTGACAGCTGCAGAATCCACAGAGAATGATGTACGAAATAAACTCATGTACTAAAGCATAGTTTTTTATAAATTGTCTGAGAAATCGAAAAATGGATTATGGGTTTTTGAAAATAAAAATAAAGATTTAAAACAAATAAAGAATAATAAAGATCCTAGGGTTGAACTTCTACTCTGGATAACATGCAAATAAATAAATATTTATGCAACAGGTGAGATAGCAGAAAAGTGTTATAATTTCCTTGGTCCGGCAAATAATAACTAGATTAATAATAAGTGACTATCTCCTCTCGGTGTCAAGAACACCTATTAATCAATCTCATAAGAGAAAACATGCATCTAAAGTTGTACAAACCCTAGAATCTGATAGGAAAATTAACTAGGCATAAAGTAAAGGTCATAATTAAATGAAAACTAAATTGCATAAAAATAAAGAGGAACATTAAAGTATATAAAATTAAAGTGTTGAAATAAAACAAAAAACTAAAAAGAAGTATGAGATCAATCCCAAAAGAGGAATCCTATTAAGGGATATCCCCAAAAGGAGTCCACTGAATGATCTAAACTAGAGAGCTATTTATAGGGTTCATGTGGGCTTTACATGGCAGATTGTAAACAAGGAATAAAATTAGATTTTGTATTCTCCTTAATTCAAAACATCCCAATTTGAAGATTTTTGCCTAAAAATATATTCTTGAATCTTTTGCTTCCTTCCTTGGCAGATATTGGTCTTCTCTTCAATTATCTTCCCAAATCTCGAGTTTGCCTTCAAAAATTCGCACTTTCCTTTCAAAGTTATTCTGGATGTCGATCGAAATACTGCATGTCGGTTGACACAGTGCCTATCTCGACCCTCTTGTCGACTCCTTCCTCGGTCGACACTCCGGCTTCGATTCATTCCTTTTGTCAGTCAAAATGGCATGTGTCGGTCGACACAGAAGCAAAATTGGCGAATTCTTCAAAAATTCGCACTTTCCTTTCAAAGTTATTCTCGATGTCGATCGAAATACTGCATGTCGGTCGACACAGTGCCTATCTCGACCCTCTTGTCGACTCCTTCCTCGGTCGACACTCCGGCTTCGATTCATTCCTTTTGTCAGTCAAAATGGCCTGTGTCGGTCGACACAGAAGCAAAATTGGTGAATTCTTCCTTCTTTTGTTCAACCTTGCTCATATTCAACATATTTTCCTGCAAAACTGAGCACCACCATCATTATTCCACTCTAGATTAATTCATGCAGCAAAAATACAGGAAATAAACGAAAACTTAATAAAAACAACTAATTAGTCAAATCAAATATGAGTGAAAATGTAAACCCATCACAGTTATATGCCAACAATTGATAATTCATAGATTTTAAATTATCTAAATTGAAATACGATAATAACTTAAAGCAATAAAAACAGTAAATGACTGAAGTATTTTATAGTGATTCGGGGCCTACGTCCACTCTTCTTCACGGAAGAAAATCACTGAGCTAAAGTTGTTCGCGGTGTTTGAACACATGTTTTAATTCTTTTTTCTTCTCCATCGGGAGACTTACACCGACCAAACTTTTCTGATTGCAGGGTCTTCCATGTGCTAGTTTTTTCTTCAGGTATCATCGGTTGCCCACAATACTTGAATACGGGTTGCATCGTTGGATCTTCTACTAGCTGGAAACTTCCATAGGCCACAACTACAGGTTTTGAAGGTTTAAGTTCCCTTCACGAATATCAAATACAATGGGTGATCCTACGAATCTATGATATCTCACGGTATGCTAAGTGATCAACTGGCTGGTATCCAGTAATATTGTGCTCTAGAAAGCACAAAAATTTCAAGATTAGATGCTCGAAAAGCTATTGAGAGAGAGAGAGAGAGATTTTTTATTGATATCGATATCCATGCTCTTCATCTTTGTATAAGATTTATATAATTTTTAATTTTAATTGTAGCCATTGAGAAAAGGCTTGAGATGACTCACACTTTAGCAGGTGAACATTGATGTACAAAGATGCACAACCCTACACTTTTTGCCCTTGAATTAGTCGTATGATAGAACTACTAACTGAAAGAAAGGTTAGCGGAGCTTGACTTTGGAGCTCTTCTTACATTTAGCTTCTAGCTCTTCTAAAATTGTTAGTTGATGCTCTTCTCAACTTCTAAGTTCTTTCATGATTGGTAGTTGTTACTCTTCTCTCATAGTTGTTAGCTGAGTGGCTAGTTATTGGTGAACTTGATATTCTTGAATGGTTCTTCACTTCTTGAAGTTTTTGGCTCTCGTCAGAACCTAAACTATTATAAATTTAAAACTTACACAATATTTACATGATCAGTTCTAAGTCTGCTCTATACAAGAGATTAGCTGACTGTATGGTTTTCAACAATCATCAAAACTGGGTAATATTCTCAACAGTAAATGTTGGTAAATGTTACTTAGTAGTAGAGGCAATTTTCAGACGTGGTTGTTAATCACATTCCCACAACATAAGTGTTGTCAAAGTAATTGATGCGCATTCACATGTCTCTTAAGTCTATAAATAGATTTGCGTACGATGTCCGCTTTTGGTTTAATTGTGCTTTTCAGAAATGTCTCGACGAGCTCTACAAGACTCACCACCGCTTTATCGTGGCTTAAGGTGCTTTTTGGCCAAATTCCATAATTTTCAATTAGTTAATGCCCTCTAAAAGTTTTTCCAAAAAGAATTTTCGGTCGTTTTTGGTCATTTACCTTCCTTGAGTGTTCTGGAGTCTTCCCATTGCTTTGGTTTGTCGATTTGAAGTGTGTGGAATTTTCTAGGAATTTTTTAGTTCTTCAGAAGGGAGAAAAAAGTGGTAAAAAGCAAGAGTAATTGAGATTATTAGAGGGATTAAAGAACCGTACATACTGAGTGATACACGAGCATGAGTGAATTCACATAACTGAGTGATATACGAGTGTATGTTAGGTGGTGAGGTTCTTCATTTTATCTAACCTTTCTTGCAGGTATGACAAAAAACAATCAAGTTGAGTTGTTAAGGGGAAAAGGAGGCGATAGAGACCAGATTAAGTGCACGATGGATGGTTTGAAATCTGAATTGCATAGGGTGTTGAGGAGTGAGATTGAAGTAATGCATCAAATTGATGATCTCGAGTCTTCTGTTGTTGAAAGGACTCGACAAGATTCTACTGGCAGTCAAGTGGATGTTGAGTTGGCAGAGGCTCGAATAGGAGACGGAGTCCTCAATATGAGGAGGGCATCGATGATTTTGATGAGGGGGATTCATATGATAAAAATCTGGGGACAATCAAGATGAGCAGTCCTTCCTTTCAGGGCAAGAATGACCCCAAATTGTATCTGGAGTGGGAGTGAAAGGTAGAGCTGATGTTTGAGTGCCACAATTACTCTTATCTAAAGATAGTGAAGTTGGTTGCAGTGGAGTTTTCTAATTACGCTCTAGTGTGGTGGGATCAGTTGGTGAGTAGTCGGAGGAGGAATAGAGAGAGGCCTATAGAGACATGGGATGAGATGAAGGCTATCATGATGAGGCGCTTTGTGCCGAATCACTATTATCGAGAGCTATACAACAAGTTGCAAAGTTTGAGACAGGGTAGTTGGAGCGTGGATGAGCACTTTAAGGGGATGGACATGGCGACGATGGCTAGGTTTCTGATTGGGCTGAATTGGGCGATTCGAGATATCATAGAGTTGCAGCATTATGTCGAGCTAGAAGAAATGGTGCACATGGCGATTAAGATAGAGGGGCAGCTCAAGAGGAGGGGCAGTATAGTTGGGTAGAATCCTACGGGCTGGAGAGAATACCATTCTGGTAGTGGTTCCACGCCCAAACAATCTCCATGGAAAGAGGAGCAGCCATGAGTTGAGCAGAAACCATTTGTTGCACCCCCGTCAGGTTCCAATAATCAAGGTAAATCTATTACTCCTGGTACTCCGAATCGTGATCGTCGATGATTCAAATGTCAAGGTTTTGGGCACAATGCTAGTGAGTGCCCCAACAACAGGGTTATGATCCTTCGAGATAATGGTGAAGTGGAGACTGAGGATGCGATTGATCCTAATATGCCAACATTGGTGGACCCCGAGGAAGAAGTAGAAGAGATAATTGTGTCTACTACACTGTCATCATTCTTGGTTCGGAGAGTCTTACAGGCACAACATCCAGTCGATGATACCGAGCAGCGAGATAACATCTTCTATACACGTTTCCAGGCTAAGGATAAAGTGTGCAGTATTATTATAGATAGTGAGAGTTTTACAAATGCAGCGAGTTTAACCATGGTGGAGAAATTAGGCTTACCTATGCTCCAACATCCAAAGTCTTATCATTTTCAGTGGTAGATGGTTAAGGTGATGAAGCAAATGAAGATTATGTTCTGCATTGGAAAATATGAGGATGAGGTTCTTTGTGATGTAGTTCTGATGCAAGCTAGCCATGTTTTGTTGGGTCGTCCATGACAATTTGAGGGGTTCACAAATAAATATTCCTTTGAATAAAATAACAAAAAAATATATCTTGTTTCTCTTACTCCAAAACAGGTTCCTCTTAGTAAATAAAAGGCGGAACAGTTATGGCTATATTTATTATAGTCTAAATTATTTTTTATTTTTCTTAATTTTTTTTCTTAATTATACAATTAGTTGTGCGTAAATTATGGTTAATATTTATTTTATGATTTTATCTTTATTTGTTTATTGTTTATTATTTTGTATAGTAATCACGTAATACTTTTAGATAAAAATATGAGTTGAAACAAATATTATTTTCAAACATATTTTATTCTAATACTCCAATGTTATTTAGCTAAAATATTTATTTTCATGTCCTGTAAATTTATTTTATTTGAATATTCCAACAATTTATAGTTCAAATTCTATTTTCAAAACTATTTCTATAACACGATATAAATGATACCATTAATTAAAAAACAATTGTAAATTTGTATGTTATTATCATACAACAAATTAAGAGAATAATTAAATTTATCATAATGACATTTTAATTTATTATTTATTTGCATTATATATTCTTCTTTAGTAATAAAAATCAATAAATAAAAGAACTCAAATACTATGATGAGAAATCTTTAATACGCATGTTTGAACTCATATTTTTAGCTAAAACTATTGATAATTATTTTTGTAGTTAATATACCAAATTTATATACTAATAGATGTATTTATTATTTTATACTTTAATAAATAATTTAATATACAAAATAACAAAAAATATTGAGAAATTAAAATAAAATCATAAAACTAATATATTCTATCTCTAAATCTATATACACTTAAAAATAAGACCCCCACACCAAAATTTTCTCCCCCAAAATCACTTACCAAAAATATTTTTATGATAAATTAGGTAGTTAAAATCAAATATGGTAAATATGTAGTTAATTATTATATATAATTAATATTAGTAATTAAAAATAATTATGAGTAATTTTGTTAGAGATATAATTAATTATTACATATTATATTTATATATATTATGGATTATATATATACATATATATTTAATTTATAAAAGAAAAACTTCACAAAGTTTTTTTCTTTGAAATAAAACATCTAAAAAAATATTTAAAAAATAAAAGAAAACAAAACAATGAAGTATAAACATTAAAGTTATCGGGGAAACAAGAAAATCAATAATGAAGAATGCTAATTAAAAATACAAATACTTGATTAATACGGG
This sequence comes from Plectranthus barbatus, assembly GCA_026898455.1. Taxonomy (NCBI): domain Eukaryota; kingdom Viridiplantae; phylum Streptophyta; class Magnoliopsida; order Lamiales; family Lamiaceae; genus Plectranthus; species Plectranthus barbatus. The sequence goes on along the minus strand of JAPKLW010000054.1, from coordinate 606,984 downwards.
AATTGGTATATATTTAAAATAAAATTACAAATGATTATAATAAATACATTCAATATTAACCACCAAAAATGTAATATTTAACAAGCAAAGATTATGGAATTCAGATTTGTAACGTTATTATATATTAATAAAAGAATAAGAGTTAAAGGCAAGATTATAGGTGTGATGAGCAGATTTTAATCAATTAATTAATATTAATTTGATCTAAAAGTGTATAAATAGTGTAGTTTATTTCTTTGTCATTCCCACTTCCTATTGTCTTAGTGAGGTACGAAGAAAAAATTCTTTTGAATTTTTTATGATTATGAGCTTATTTTAGTGAATTCATTCGCTAACAATTATTTCTTGAATTGCAACAAAAATTAGGAGATTTTCTCAACGTGTGGAAAATTATAGGGATATTGATTTTAAAATCTTCAACTAACTCAATAATACACCAGTGGATTTAAGTTTGTGTTAGATTTATATTTTTATATATTATCTCTATCATTTGTGTATTTCAATATATGCATTTATTTGGTTTGTTCTCATATAAGTTTGTTTCGATGTTGATATGTAAACATCCGTTTAATCCTAGAATATTTCCTTACTTCGGAAAGTTTTGACATATCAAATTCATATATGATTCACATTTTTCTGAATATTGCTACCATAATAGCCATAGATGTAATTCAATTTGATGTAATTTATATCTATGAATTTGAATTAGTCTTTTTATTTTAAGGCAAACAATCAAATGAGACGGTCTCATATTTTTATGGTGCAATAGATTTAATTTATTAAAATAATGCATTTAATTTATAGAAATGACGTATTTCTTAATTTTAAATGATGATTTTTTTTTTAATTTCAAATGATGTAAAAAAAACAGTGTAATAAAATATGAAATGATATATTTAACTTATTTAAATGATGTATTAAGATTCGTCTTACAATAAAAAGTGATGAGACTGTATCTTAGGAGACTAACTCTTATTTTGAATAACATAAAAATAATGTATATCAGTAACATGTAGTCTTACAGTAAATGTATGGTAAACTTTAATTTTTTTAAAGGTCCAATTTACTTTTCTATCATAGGTTTGTGCCATTTATTTAACTCTTTATAGTTAAAAATACCCTTTTTTATAAAAGATGTAATGAAAATGCCCTCTTTTATAAACACATCTCAATTATACTCCAAATTTGACTTTTCCTTGACTTTAAAATTTTAATTCCAAAACTACCCCTACATGTATGTTTATTCTATTTTCCTTAACTTAACAGCGTTTTCAAAATGGTATCAGAGCCTAGGTGTTTATTTCAAGAAATATTTATATTTATTAGTAATAAGTATTATCCTAACCAAAGGAGGAGACACACAGAAAAATGAATCCGAACGAATGTTCGAGATGCGCAATTTTCAGGGAAATCCTGGAAATGGTACAGGCAAATAAACTAGATTACCAGGTTATGCTAATTTACTGGGAGGATAGGTTGAACCATACCATCATTACGGGAATTATCGATGGATGGTGTGATGCAAGATATGTTCGAGTATGTCAACTTGGCATAGATGAATATTCACGAAAAGTCCAGAGATGGCAAGAATATCACGAGGATATTCAAGATCAACAAACACGGCATCAACGAACCCATCAATGATGTCAAGAGATCATGCCCAGATTTAGAGAGATTGAGCAGGACTCGTCCAAACTCTCAATGGATCTAAGGGAGATACAAAAGACGGTACAAAACTACGGCAACAGTATGTACGGCGTACCACAAAAAGTAAGGGAAATTTCCTCACAACAAGAAGAAATGTTTAATGTATTATTAGACATTCAAAGAAGGATTCAAACACTAGAACAATCTCAAGCGAGTTCTAGTAGGAGAAAGCCGATCGACTTTGGCAAAGTAAAAATCCTAGCTAAAGCCAAAGAAGAACCAAAGCTGACGGACAAGGAAAAGCTTTGTCAGCTGTTAAAAACTATCAAAGAATGACATCCTTCGATAGAATACAGCTAGAAGATCTACAGGAATTGGCAGAATCCTTTGCCAATTTAAACGTGGTGGATCTAAGAATGAACGCGGCAGAAAATGCAATCGTTCTAGGAGGGCAACAAATCCCACCTATACAACAGGTACCGCCAGGCGGAGATCAAGCCCAACAGCAGATGCAACAACAGCAGATGCAGCAGCGGATGCAACAACAACAGATGCAGCAGCAAATGCAACAACAGATGCAACAAGAGGGAAACCCTCAACCACAAGATACAGAGATGCGGAATGAGCATGATTTCTATGTGGGGGAGGAATACCGAACGGAGAGGCCAAGGATCAATAATCTCGTGGGAACTAGGGTGCGAAAACAAATCCCAAAGTTCCGAGATACGCCTCTAGGAAAGACAAGCCTAGACCCAATTCTAGATCTTGATGAAATCAACTTCAACGAGATAGAGAAAACCATAGATGAATGGACGTCAGCCATGAGGATCGCAGCAGGAACTTTAGACCTGGATCGAGCATGATTCATCCGATTATTGGAGATGAGTCTGCTAGGGATCGCCAGGACG
>JAPKLW010000054.1:576441-589429 GCA_026898455.1 Plectranthus barbatus | reverse complement strand
TACGAAACACTTAATCATATATGCTTTCAGTATACAATCCCAACAGCAGGACCAACGGAGATTTGGAGATGGAGTTCTAAGCTTTCAAATGGATAAAGATCTTGAGGAACTGGAAATCCAAGTTCTCAAGGCATCCTTAGTATCGCATCGAGATATTAAGGAAGATGTACTGGTATCCCTAACTGATGTCAAAAGGAAGATAACAAAATGTTATAATGAAAATCCTTTGGCATGGTGGGACAGGAACCAACTCAAAGCAACCCTGAAGGTAAAATCAGGTAAAGAATTTGAGTTTGTTAGATACAAGTCAATCTTGATGAATGTCCAGGATCAAAAGGATATGAGGATAATCATCAAGGAACACATTGATCTCAAACTTATCGAACCAGGAAACTCCCCATACAGCAGTCCGGGATTCTTGGTAAGAAATCATGGTGAGATCAAAAGTGGTAAACCCAGGTTAGTCATTAATTACAAAGGTATTAATGATATACTGGAGTTTGATGAATATTTTATCCCGAGTAGAGAGCACCTTATAAACTGCATACGTAATGCTAAGGTATTCTCTAAGTTTGATTGTAAATCAGGTTTTTACCAGATACGCATGGATGAAGGAAGTAAGAGGTTTACTGTTTACAACCTTCTCAACACCACAAGGGCATTATGTTTGGAATGTAATGCCTATGGGGTTAGCTAATGCACCCCAGATCTTCCAAAGAAAGATGGATAATCTTTTCAAAGATTATTTCTCGTTTATGTTTGTCTATATTGATGATATTCTGATTGCATCAAAAAATATAGATGAACATGTCAAACACCTTGAGATTTTTGCAGATGTTTGTCATAAAGAAGGATTGGTACTGTTAGAAAAGAAGGCAGTAATAGCTACTCAGAAAATGGAGTTTCTGGGTATCGAGATAGACGAATCAGGAATTATTCTGCAAAACCACATTGCAGAAAAGGTGCAGAAATTTCCTGAAGAACTTAAGGAGAAGAAGCAATACCAAAGTTTTCTTGGAGTAGTAAATTTTGCAGGAATTTCTATTAAGAATCTTGCAAAATATAGAAAGGTTTTCAGTAACCTTCTAAAGAAAGATGCTCCATTCATATGGACGGATGAGCATCGACAGGGGTTGAGACAATTGAAAGAGATTTGCAAAAATCTCTCAAAGTTGGCTATACCACAGGATGAGGATGATCTCATTCTGTATACAGATGCTAGTGACCATTGGTGGGCAGCAGTGCTCACAAAGATCACACCACAAGGAGAAGAACCATGCAGATATTGTAGCGGTTTGTTCACAGAAAGAGAAGCCATACGATGGCATATCAATGAAAAGGAATTCTTTGCAGTGCAAAAAGCCTTTAAGAAATGGCCTCTATTTTTATTAGCAAAGAAATTTACTTTGAAAGTTGATAACACGCAGGTTAAAGCTTTCTTAAAAAACAAGATGGAATCTAAGCCCGAAAAGGCTAGATTAATCCGATGGCAAGCTGAATGTCAATACTATGTATTTGATATTGTTGTGATTAAGTCTCATGAAAATATTCTTGCAGATTTTCTCACAAGAGATGGAAGGGACTGAGACCGATTCTATCATCACTGCTCAGAGGCACTTCACTGAAAATATGGAGTTGCTTCAAAGAGAGTGGCACGAGCTATGTCTTCATGCTGATCAAGCAGGAAGATTGCAGCAAGTCGATCGTAAAAAGGTCGATACGCGAATACAAGCATGTTTGCGGGCTAAAATCCAACTTTGGTCGGCAATCCAAGAGCCACTCATCCGGGCTATCAACTCACCGTTGGTAAAAGGAGAGTTAGCAGTACCGGCCTGTAAAACGGAAGCAGGGGAATCTAATACCCTTAGCACATGCTCTAAGCCGGTGGATTCTTCGGAAGCACAGGCCCAAGAGAAAATTGAGGATCAGGGGTCCAACCTTGAATCATCAAGCCAACCCAACACCTCTGGGGTTAAAGAGGGAGAGATTAATCTTAGGCCCTTGGCAGGCAATTCTAAGATTAATACTAACAAAATTGAAGTTTCTTCATGGCAGGTATATCAATCTAACTGGGAGAAACTTCACACCAGACAGGGACTCAATCCATCAAAATGCAGGGTTGATGTTTCTGGAAAGTATCCAAGGGTGTGGATGTTGCCAGGATTCAGTCCACACAATATCAAGCAATGGTACGATTTTGGGGCATTAGCCTCAGTTCAGACCATGTCACCAGCCTTCGTAGAACTAAAATGTCTAACCAAGTGGATACAGGAGGCGGTTCATGAAACCTGGGCTAATAACGATCAGCTTAGCTGAGGTGATATTCTGGAGCTATACTTCATCAGTGCAGCACCAGAACCAGCAGGAAAAGGGAATCATGAGGCCTTTCATTACATTAGGCTCCGAAGACCGATATCCCTAGAGTTGGAGAACATCAAAGCTCCAACAGAAGAAACCCCATTGGTTGCCACGGTCACTGAAGATCAAATCACCACAAGGCGAGCTTGGGGATTATGGGTCTGTCTTACAGAGATGGACAAAGTTAAGTTTCCGTTCAAATTTTACCAGAATTCAGCGAACGGATCTTTCTTGTTAAATACCATGATAGGAAGAACTACCAGATTTGCAAAAGACTTATTCGAAAAGAAGAGGTCTTTGCTCTGGGAAAACAAGATTGCGGTGAGCAAGAAAAGTCATCATAAACACTGCAACATGAGCCACTTTGGCCATTGGGCAAATCGAATTTGTTCTGATTGCCCAAACCAAAAGGAGCTAGAGTTCGGAAAAGGGTTCCGCCCAAAAACAGAGCGGACAAAACAAGAAGAATCCAAGGTACCACGGGGAAAAATGCCAAGAAGGCCAAAAGAATAATAGAGCCATGTGAACTAACAGGCTCTCGGGTCCGCCAGAAAACAAAGGTGGACCATACAAGCTGAGAAGCCAAATGTAAATAATGGCTTCAATAATGTTATGCCGACGCAAAACAACAAATGCAGGGGCAGCTGTTGCAATAATAACAACACTCACAAGGAATCCAATACCAAAAGCAATGGTGTAGGATTAAAGCAAGGAACCGACAGAAGAAAATGGGCACATGCGTTCATCTAACTTTCGGTGGTATTATTAAAGAAGTGGACCGAGTCAATTATGAAGATAAGGTTCAACCAAGTTGATAGAGGTATCCAACCTCTATATAAAGAGGCAGAAGCAAAGTGGAAGGGCATCAAGCAACTTAGATTTTCTTTCTCTCATTCTGAAAATAAACCTTCATCTCTGCTCTAGTAATATTCAGTTCTTCTCTCTTTCTATGAGAGCAAGTTCTTTAGCTACCATGAGTAGCTAAACAAGTTAGTCTCCTCCCAAAAGGAGATTACTTATGTAATAAACATTTATATTTCTTGAAATAAACGATCCCTAGAGCTTTTGCTCATCCCTTCTTATATTTGTATTTTCTTTACAAACCAAAAATTGCCATACACCCGGTGTAGGAAACGAACCAGGGTTGTGCTGAGTGTTGTTGAAGGAGTCTTCGTGTAGAAAGCCATAGATTGCGATCGGTGGTTGGTAGGTGCCCGTAAAATTTGGCGAGGAAATACCCGACGGTATTCCGGTCTAAAAGGTATGAATTTGGTGCGTATTTGAATTCTACATTATACGGAAGCATGATGGGTCTGATATGGTCGTGATGAACTATTTTCATTAAGTTAACAATGTTTTGAATCAAGGATAATAGAATAATGATAACAAAGGGGTAATGTTGAAATTTTACTTTTGAAGGAAGGGTATTTGAGTAAAAATGAATGCATTGGGGCATTTTTGAGATGGATTTATAAGATGGGGCATTTCTTAAATGTAAGATAAGGAAATTGGGTGTTTCAGATTTTTTCTCTTTATTTAAAAATTTAAAGAGTTAATGTTTTATCTTGTTTGTTTCCTCCCAAAAATTTCAACTTTTTTGTTAAAAATCTATATTCTATTTTTGTGATTAGTCGATCTATAATAGTTTTTAATAATATTGTGATATTTGAAGAACGCATCATTAATTTTTTAATAATTAACACACAAAGCTTTATTTATTCATGAAAAGAAAATACTCCCACTTAAACTTTTTGCTCTGGAACTTCCTAAGATAAGAAATATTATAATATTTTTATTAAAGATTTGCATAAGTAAGATTCATGAATTTCTATTACTAAAGGACAATAAACACACTTTTTGTTAATAAAAAAAATAGCAATTTACTGTAATACCCGACAATTATAATAAAGTGTTCAAGAGTTTTAGTGTAAAATTATATGATTAATTGCTTAAGAGAGATGAATCATGTTTGGAGGTGTCAAGATAAGTATATATATACATGAGTATGTGGGAAGATATATGTAAATTCCACTCAAATTTTGGGAAATTATAGAATATATATAAATATATTGAAGAAGGGACACTTGTTATTACCCTATCCATCTAGGTTATGACTAATCAAACCTACCCTAACTCTGCCTCACCACTTCAAGTAATTAAGAGAAAAATATACATCATTTCCCTCATTTTTGTTGTACGAAAAGAGAGAAAGGGAGAGCTTCAGGGGCTGCAAACTTCAGACGCCAATTCAGGCCAAACGACGTTGGAATTTGAAGTATTTATGCGAAGCATAATTGTAGATCTTCGAGAGTAGATACTCGGGGACTACTCATTCTTTCAATTCAGGTAAGAAACGACCGGGTTATGGCCACATCTTTAAACTGTGGCAGAGGAGTGTGGATTGTGAATTTTTGAGTTAGATTGACCTCCAATCTAAGAATCTCCTTGGTTTGTTGTTGTTTACTTGTTCTAGGGGCTTAATAAGGGTGTAAGGTTGCTGCTTGGTTGTGGAATTTGGTAGTTTCATCAATTGATCACTTGGAAGAGAAGGTAAAGACCTATCTCTTGAAATTATCATTTTTGTACGCATCAAAGTGGGTTGATCGTGCATGCAACTTGGTTTTTGTGATATTTGACTTGTGTGTATGATGGATAATGGTTGTGATTGTATGGTGGGTTGAATTGTGGCCGAAAATTGGGGTGGAAATGGGAAAAAGGCCGCAGTCCCGTCGCCGGTGCGGGACGAGGTAGGACCGCGCCACTCTGGGCGCGGTCAAGGGCGCAGCAGGGCTCGATCGTGGCTGAGTCGGGCCTCCCCGCGAGCCGTCAATTTTCCTCATTGTTTTGATCGTTTTTCATAAGCTACACCCTATTATTTTCCATGCATATTATGTGAGGTTTATAACATGAATTGAACATGAAATATAGTGAGATATATGGTCTTGATATTATGTTGTTATGATTATGAAAATGTGTTATTAATTAGCTTGATATCATGTTATTGTGATTGCGAAATTGACGAGCTTTATGATGAACTTGAGTGACAGAGGAACTAGAACAAAAGATAAGGATAAAAGAATAGTCGTATAAACACATGAGCATGCTGAAGTGCTTTATATTAAGAAATGGAAATTTGTGTTTGGAAATTTAAAGAATTCATATGATTTGTGAATCATGTGTGTGATAAGGCATTATAGCAGTGTTTGATTAACTGAAAGGACTGAGATCTTTAATTGAAAAGAAATAAACATGTTGTGAACTAAATGATTGATTATGAACTTGATTCTAGGAAGAGTATGATAGATTTTATTGAAGGATGATTTGAATTATCATGTATGTTATTATGTGGTTCATGAATATAGGTCTTATGTATTCTTCTTTTATGATTAATGTGTTAAGGAGAATGTGTTGGGCAGGGTTTTGCTTTTGAGCAGCCGCCGCGCAATCTAAATCCGTAAGAATAAAAGGTGGGTTTTCATTATATATAAAAATCTAAAGCATGAAAAATGTTTTCTTTCCAAAAATCAAATGAATAAAAAAGGTTTTGTTTTAAAATGATTGTTATGCCAAAATGATTTTGTAAATCATATATGTACCTCTGAGCTAAGATGTACTTGGCCACAGAGAAGGGTGACGTCAGTAAAATGTACCAAGGTTTAATACATTGAGCGGTTTTTGGCTAATTGCGAGCCAAGATGGACATTCTTTGAGCCGCAGTACCATGAGTTAAGATTCTGGTATGTCGTGTTGGTGGCCCGTTGCTCCAGTCTGTTAATTGTGGAGTGGATCAACCACGGGTTGACACTCAGGGGGATAAGGTGGGTAAAGTCGATCCTATCTCGATGGACATTCCGAGATCAGTGCACTTGATGACAGTGGGTTGAGTGGATCATGTAATTCCCAGCTGTTCATCGTGACTTGGTAGTAGGCCTGCTTCCAAGCCACACATTGAAACAGATTATGATCACACGTTAAATATTCAACCTTGCAAGGTACATGAAACTGTTTTATAAGCACGAGAGGATTTCTAAAGCAAAACCTCATGGCTTATCAATTAAGGGCATAACAATTTATATTTGTATTATTTTCGGGGATGTGTTCATTGGGTACACGGTGTACTAAGCCCCTGCATGTTATCTCTAAAACATGTAGGTTAAAGCTTGGAGCAGAGGAGGTGGTATCAAGAAGGTGTGATATTTATATGTATCTCCATATAAATATCTCCACTATGTAAATCTTCGCTGCATTGAACCTCTGAAACTAAACTTCCCCATGTGTTGTATATGCTTGTACTCTGATGTTATTCGAACCAACATTGGACAATGATATTTTGTATGAACTCAAGCCCTATTACTATCTCTACAAATGACAGCTTCCGCTTAATTTTGTCCACAATAATGTTATTTGGTGAGAAAACCTCAAGAATTAACCTGTCGCGCTCTCATAAGCCATGGAAGCTAAATGGGGGCGTGACATTTTTTAAATTTACATTTTTGTAATTTTCAAAATAACTTAGCAAAGGACAATATAAATAAAATTATCAATGAGATCACAAATGAAGTAGCAAACCTCATCACAAAATGAAGTAGCAAACAAAATCGCAAATAAAATCACAAACAAAGTAGCAAACAATATCATAAATGAAGTAGCATACAAGATCACAAATAAAATAACAAACGAGACCGTAAATGAAGTAGCAAATGAGATCACAAAATGAAGTAGCATAGCAGATCACAAATGAAGTTGATATGAGATCACAAACAAGTAGCAAATGAGATCACAAACAAAATAGCAAACGAGATCACAAATGAAGTAGTGAATCAAATCACAAAAAAATAGCAAATGAGATCATAAACAATGTAGCAATGGAGATCACAAATAAAGTAGTAAATACGATTGCAAATGAAGTAACAAATTAGATTGCAAACGAAGTAACAAATGAGATCTCAAATGAAATAGCAAACCAAATCATAAACAAAGTAGCAAATCAGATCACAAATGAAGTAGCAAAATAAATAGTAAATAATAAACATTATTGTTTTAAATTTATTTTTTAAAATATAATTTAAAAAGTAGAAATAATGTAAATAAGTAGCAAAATAAATAGTAAATAATAAACATTATTGTTTTAAATTTTATTTTTTAAAATATAATTTAAAAAGTAGAAATAATGTAAATAAGAATTAGGTGTATATATTTTAACAAATAATTTTAAGTAATAATGAGATAATTATTATAATAATGTTTGATAAAATTCAAACCCTATCAATATTAGGCTAATAGTGGGATTAGTTTTTAAAATTTACATGATTCTTGTGATTCTTTAAATGTGTAGGTAAAATCGGTCATTTAAAGTTTTTGTATAGAAAAATGTTATTTTTAAATATTTCAATATTTTTTAAATCAGAAGAATCCACAATTAATTTAAATTGTTTGAAAGTTGAGATTAACTTTTATATTTTATATAAATGTGTTTAGACAAGACACTTCCATTGCATTGAATGTTTTTTGGTAATGATGCATATTGGAATCATAATGAAATATAATATAAATCAAATGTAGAGGTGGTCATGATTCTGTTCTGGTTTTGGTTATGGTTCAGAATCGCTAATTTCGGTTTTTATTTCAAAAAATTAAAATCTTAATCAGCCCGTTAATGTAGCAGAATTGTTGAATGATGTGGCGCGCTCTGATTGACGGGTTTGAATTTTCAAAATTTCAAACAGTTTGAATCCTGAACCGCCGGTTCAAACCATTTTTCAAAAAAAGAATTTCAAAATTAAAAATTTTAATAGTTCACTGGCTCGGAACCAGCAGTTTAACGATTCAACTATATGTTGAACCTGCACCAACCCGCTCTAAAGTAGTTTTAGTTTTGGTTCTGAAACGTATGTGACGGTTCCAATTTGGAACTGTGAATCGACGGTCCCGTTCAGGTTCTGGATGGTCATCTCTAATCAAGTGGATCCCATGTTCGACACGCAATTGAGAATGATCATTGCACCAAGAAGTAATGAACTCGAGCTTTCATAGGTACATCCGAGTGTGTCATTTTAAATTAATGTATTTTTGTAAAAAAAAAGAAGAAGATATAAATCAAGTGTGAAGATGGTAATAATGATAAATTAAGTGGGAGAGACAACACTCAATTAGGGTGTCCACAAAAAGATTAAAAAATGATAAAATGTGTTGTGTGTAGAGATAGATCAAAAAGGAGATGAAAATTAAATAACAACTATGAATGAAATAAATAAAAAACATTTAAATAGTTTCAAATTCAAACTTAAGATAAAATGAAAAATTTAAAATTTCTAAACTCAATTATATGATACTCCAACATTATGCAATATGAAAGTCATATACTAAAATTAGTGTATTACATGGACATGCACTATAAAATTTATGTCGAAAATAATTTATTTATTATCTAGAATAAATATATATCTAATAATATATAAATGTTTAATATTATTAATATTGTTGATAGTGATAAAAAGATGAGAGGGTGTAAAAAACAATATCCAAATGTGTGCTGCTAATGAAAGAGACAAAAAATGTTAGTGAAATGTGGAGAGAGATGAGAGAATGACAAATAAGACAGTAAATTAATTAAGATTATTTGAGTAACTTATAGCATAAGTTTTAACTTAACCAAAATACCTAATTTTAGCTAAATCCGATTGACTTTTAATATTATCCATACAATATATAAAATTTATATGATTTAATAATAAATTTTTGATAAAATTTTATAGACGCTGCACATGGTAGAAGATTAGTTAGGGGTAAAACAATATTTTTTAAGATGAATGATTAAATTGAAGGATTTAATTGAGTCAAATAGTCATAGATGACTAAATTATCAGAATAACATGAATGCTAAATTAACCCTTATTAAAAAAAAATAATTACTACTCTCTCAGTCCCATATTATTAGTCCCCAATTGAAATTACACGATAACCAATATTTGTGAGTTTAGTGAAATTAATATTTTATTGATGAGTATGAAATAATTTACCATTTTAGGAAATAAAACTAATAAATAAGATAGAGCAAAAAAGGTAAGTAGAACTAATAAATTGGAACGGAGGGGATGAAGTATTATTTAAATTGGATAAAATTGCCGAATTAGAAATTCTTACTCACCATGCACGCCGCCGTTCCTGTATTGCACGCAGCCACGTACCGCTCTAGTATTGAACGCATCGGTCTTGTATCTTGCACGCATCGCCACCGCGTCCCGCGCGCACGGTCGCCCCTGCACGCCGCCGCTTCTGTATTGCACGCAACCACGCGGCTCTTGTGTTGCACGCACTCACATTCCCTACTTGTGTGTTGTATGCGAAAATTTTGAAGACGACGCTACTGACTGAAGAGAGATGCTGTGGGTGGATAAGTATCGTCCCAAAACCCCAGAAAAAGTTCTGGTCCACCAAGATATTGCCCAAAATCTCAAGAAGCTGGTAATCTTTGATAATAACAATCCAATTCGAACATTTGGAGAGAAGAAGCTTCGACTTTTATTTGATTTTGTACGAGATTTTGTTGTTTTCTTTCATTACCAGGATTGTCCCCATCTGCTATTCTATGGGCCATCCGGGTCGGGTAAGAAAACCCTAATTATGGCCCTTCTCAGACAAATCTTTGGTCCTGGAGCTGATAAGGTGAGCTTTTTTTGCAATTTTTTCAGGTTTTAGCTGTGGTAGTAGTCAGTACATTGATGTGCCAGTATGTGGCTTCTCGAGTTTTGTAGAGAATAAATTCAACCTTTCACTTTGCAGAATTGCAGAATCTTTACATGAAGTTTATCCAATCCAAGACTATTCTATCGATTGAAAGGATGCTTCAATTTGACTCTTTTGATGTTGTGCAGGTGAAAGTGGAAAACAAAAACTGGAGAGTTGATGTGGGTTTTTCTATCCCAAACATCCTTGCCTCGTGAGCTTACTTATTGCTGGAAGTGATTTTTCCTAGAGGTTAGTAACTAGGACTTTCTGTTGGCAGGCTGGGACTAGGACAATTGATGTAGAGCTTACAACAATATCAAGCACACACCATGTTGAACTGAATCCTAGTGATGCAGGATTTCAGGACCGATATGTGGTTGAAGAGATAATCAAGGAAATGGCAAAAAACCGGCCGATTGATACCAAAGGGTTTCTATGGTTATTCTGCTATCTACTTGCCCTCCGCAAGTGCTATTTTATATTTATTACATTTTTTGTGAGTGATTGATCTCATTAAGCAATAAATATTAATACTTGATATGGTATAAAAGAATTGATACAACATGTGCTATTTTCATGAGAGACTACAAATGAGTTCCAATCAGTTAGTCTTTGGGTTCTCTGTATCAATAACATTTTCTGGTCCATATCAGTTCTAGTGTTGAATGAAGTAGATAAACTTTCAAGGGAAGCTCAACACTCTCTACGAAGAACTATGGAGAAATATAGTTCGTCCTGCCGATTAATTCTGTGCAGTAATAGCTCCTCCAAGGTCACTGAAGCCATCCGCTCTCGTTGTCTGAATATACAAATATATGCACCGACAGAAGGAGAGGTCATTATCTCTTTCATTTCTTTTTCACTTGCTCAGCAATGAACAACCACCTTTGGCCCTTCTGTAGATGTATGAGATCACAACATATAATGTTCACTTATCGTGTGGGATTATTGAGGCTTTTCCCTGCTCGTGTTGATGTGTTAATTTTTCTCGTCAGATCACGAAGATGTTGGAACTTCCTCCTGGATTTTCTGATCGAATAGCACTGCAATCTAATAGAAGCCTTAGGAGAGCAATACTGTTGTTTGAGACTTATCGTGTCCAACAGTTGAGTTCTGTTCTGCATTTATAGAAATCGCAATTAGCTGTTTCCACTTTATGCATACCTTATGATTACCTGATTATATGCTAATGCCATGGTATTTCAATTAGGTATCCTTTTGCACCAAACCAGGCAATACCCCTTATGGATTGGGAAGAATATGTTTCTGAAATAGCAGCATGCATATTTAAGGAACAGAGTCCTAAAAGGTTGCAATATGAATTAACTTTTATCAAAGGCACCTTAGGTTCAAGACCATTGATATGTTATATTTCCTAGCACAGTTTTAGAAATGTACAACTGCATATCACAGTGGGATTGCTCTGATTAAACAAAAACAATTGAGAAGTGACTTATGCTGAGCCATTTGTATGCCATTACATTATGAAATGTTATTTCATGATAAAATCTTTAGGAAGTCATTGCATTTTTTGGGATGCTGCTTAGTTGGAACCTATCACAATTATACTTTGATTTGTTTGCCCACCCTTCTGTATTGAGCATCCTCCTTATTCCCATGTACTTCCTAATAGTGGGTTGCAAAGTGAATAACTCTCTCTCTCTCTCTCTCTCTCTCTCTCTCTTGTAATTTGCCTAACGAGTTAGTATTGCTTTGTTTACTGTCTCTAAGTATTCTGTCAATTGCAATCTTTTATGTAGGTTGTTCAAGGTCCGAGGAAAGCTATATGAGTTACTCATTAATTGTATCCCTCCAGAAATCATTTTGAAGGTTCTGGCCCATGTTTGCTTTTTTAAATCTAGGGATCATATGGATAACATTTTCTGCATGAAGCTGAAGAACAATTTTCTATTCATTGCAGAGGTTGCTGTATGAACTGCTGAAGAAATTGGACTCAGAACTGAAGCATGAGATCTCTCATTGGGCAGCATATTATGTAAGTCCAGACTGCCCTGTGGTTTTCCTTTTCTTTTTCTTTCGAACTGGAAAACTAAAGTTCAGTTTGTCAATGACAATAGTTGAGGTCCCATATCTAAAACAATAGCTTGCTTTTTCAGTAACATAGATTGCGTCTTGGACAGTCGACAGAAAGTGATATTACACCTTGAAGGTATGCCAATAGAAATTTGTAAAATAATTTGAAGGATTGATGCAACTGCGTGGACATGATTATTAGTTCTCTGTGTCTTACTCATTTTAGATTAGATCGGTTTCCTCATCGAGTCTTTTGGGTGAAAATTTGGAGAGAGGACATCCAACTTATAGGGTATGTGCAGTGCAGTTTGATCATGTTTTAGTTTCATTTCATTAGAGATATCGATATCCAATAACTTCAGCAGTCGAGAAATGAGTTCATAATATTAGCCTTGTTGACTGCAACACACCTACGATAGCTCGGTTTAACTTCATCTTTGTTTAGCCACTAAGAATCCTATGTGAAAGCATAAATATGATGCATGCATTGCCAAACTGCATAGAAAATCCAAGCAAAATCCTATCTATCTTGCACATCTCAAATGGCAGCTCAATTTCGACAAATGCATACCCTGTGAAGCCTGGCTAGTCCCATTTCTGTTGATACTCACATCTTTTTCATTTCTCAGCATGTAATACAACTCACCTACCCTGCAATCAAACGTGTCAAATTCATCGCCAAAACACATTGAGCATGTTTCAAATCACAAACAAAACTCACATCTTTTCTATACACAGCTCCAGCAACGTAGGCCGGCTCGGCATAATTCGGGACCAAATGCTTGTAAGGTGCAATAACATCCTTGCACGGGATACCTGCCATGTGAAAAAGCAGTGTGAATGAATGTGAAAAAGCAGTGTGAAGCAG
>JAPKLW010000054.1:554968-576431 GCA_026898455.1 Plectranthus barbatus | reverse complement strand
CAAAATATGTCATCAATCAACGCTTCCGCAGCGCATACCACCTAACATGCCAAAATCTGCAAGAATGAACATGGCAGGCCACAGCTTCATTCTTGCATGCAGAAAGCTATTTGGATGATGAGCAATGATCACATGATCCCTTCCACCCAGACCTCTTCCATTCCTCCTGAGCTACCACGAACTTCTCCTGCAACAATGCATTACGACTAGTCTTGTTCTGCTTCTGGTGTTTGGCGAAAAGCGGGACTAACATAATGTCAGCTTCACCATTTCTAACAGCACTACGGCCGCTCAAAGTGAAACACAGAGGGCAAGTTACACATGAAAACCTTTAGAATTTTCATTTTCTTGAGTTTTTTGCTGTTTCTTGATCCGATGCAGCAGTTGAATGATTGAATCTCTGAATTCCGACGGGGGTGCATGTAAGGAATGAGGGCCGGTTGATCGGAGCACTAAAAGCCAAGATATTACAATAAGTGTTGACGCCATAAAGAACAACCCGAAGAGAAATGAGCGAAACTCTCGACATTCTTAAACCAATAAGCGTGAGAAACTGCTCACTGAAACCCAAAGGATCCAACCACTCTGTGAATTTCTAAGCTATGAGATGAGGTTGCATTGCATGCATGGAGATGGTCATGAGAGAGAAGGTATGTAGTATGTACAACCCAGATTGATATTGATTCAGATATTCATCAGAGTTTGTTTTTGTAGTAAGCGTGCGTGATTGTAGCTAGGAAGCATCTGCTCATCTTGTTTCTCGTACATATACATATTTCGTTTCTTGAAAATCCAAAAACTTCAAATTTACCAATTTTAAGAGATACAGCCAAATAGTCATGGTCACATACATGATTATATCTCTTGAGATCTGAGATGTTTGAGATGCTGCATTGTTTCTCATTCTTATCTTACGATAGATCCTAGATAATTGGTCTGGTTTTTTATTTTTTTTATTCCTCAAAATGTGTTTGATTTAAAGTTGTATCTGTTGGATTTCGTCATCATCGCATCGAAATAATTTATCAAGGAGATGTAGATTTATGATTAATGTTATGTGCAGAGACTGAACATGAAATAAAAGAAAAAACTTACAGTTTCTTCGCACAACACAAGCAATTCTGATTGATCCTGTAACACAAATTAAATGCAGAATTCAAATCAGTGTAGAACTCAAAACTTCAGGTTTTGAAAACCATGCATTGTTCAATTCACAAACTGGAGTAAAGGGCAACACAAATTACCTTCAACAGAATGTCATCATATGTAACATTTGCATAAATCAGATGCACCTTGGTTTTGTCACTTGGGTTCTCCTCTGGCAACCTAAACATAAAGCCAAAAAATATATAAATTGTCTCGATCATTATTTGATTATTAAAAGCGATCATTGATATAAATGAAGAATCTACCTAGACATACCAAAATGACAGATAAATAAGACAAGCTTGCAGGGACATTGAACATAGGCGTAATCCAGCAAGCATGCCAAATAAGAGCATATTTACAGAGTAAATTCTCGACTGGACACCACAAGCACATTCAAATGAATAAGAAATCATTCTTGATGGCATACTAACTTCACTCAAAAATAGAGACAACAGACATTATGTATCAGAGCCCACAAATTATTGAGCCTTTTGTCATTTTCAAATATAAGGAAAACCCAAGAGTTTTGACACAGATAATATTATATATAAATCACGTTATCTGCTTGCTGAAGATGTCTAAATAGAATTCAACAGCCGGATAATCACCTTCCCGCATTTCTCTAAAATGATGAGGCATTCTCCCTTGGGGATACATCTGTAATTGTGAAAGCAAATTCGAATACCATTTACCATATAAGCAGGTCCAAGAATATGCGAAAGCAAATTAGTCAGACTCAAAAGTAAATATGCCTTCTCTTTCAATGGTTGAAATCGACATAATATGCCACCATACAAACTAAAGAATATATCAGAAACCATGAGAAAGAGTTAGAATGCAGCTTATGTGTTGCCCTCATACAGAAGTGGGTGTGGGAAGTTCAAATCTGAACTTTGCTACATTATGGCTGAGTTGGGTTTCTTCACAAGCTTAAATTCCTAGAAATTCACGGGATCTAAGCACACTGAAAAGTTTATTATTTGTACAAACATTATTACTAGTTAAGACTTAGACCGTGTGAATATGCATGTATTGTGAAAACCAAACCCATGAATGATACTGAATAAAGTTTATAGCTTAAAGGATATCTTCTCCTCCAACTGGGGATTGTTCAGCAGCAGCAGCAGCTAATTGCTGTTTAGGCCATCTCCAACCCAAAACACCAAACTCAAACCCAAAATGCAGTAAATGTCCAATCGAACAGTAATTTATCTCCAACCCAAAACACCAAACTCAAACTCAAAAGAATATTTTTAGCATATTCTTTTTCCCACAACTTTTTATACTTTTCAAATTCTACCAATAATTTATCAAATTTGCAATTTGAGCCATTTATTAATATCAAATAAAATAAAATTATCATGTGTAAATCAATTATTGACAATAAAAAAAATATTATTAATTGTGCATTTACAATTATAACTAAATTTACACAAGTAGAATACATAGATAAAATAAATTAATATAAAAAATTAAACTAAAACTAATTATAATTAATAAAAATGATAAATAATAAAATATATATATACAGATAAATACAACATAAAAACAAATGAATGAAATAATTAAAGCTGTAAATCTCAAACTATTTAAGCACTAAAAACCAAATATATAAAATTTATAAAACATGAGGGGCATTTAATAAATTTGAAAACAAAAATGCGTTTTGAACAGTTGAGACGCATATTTGCGTCAATAGGAGAGAGAAACACCAAATTTTGGGTTTTGCTGTGCTGGTTTGCAGTAGGGTTGGATCAATTTTTTTGAAAATTTGGTGTTTGCGTTTGAGTTTGCAGGTGGGCTGGAGTTGCTCTTACAATAGCTCGAACCAATAGTTCTCTGGCCTCATCATGTTTCTTCATTAGGATGTCGTAAAGCTGCAACATGAAAAATGATCACCGTCACGGCATTTCTATATATATTTTTTAGTATCAGTTCAGTTTTAAGGGAAAGTCGAGGAAACTGGGATGATATGAAAAATAATCATTCTTACGTCAGCAAGTTCCTTGCTGCAAGCATCAGCTGTTATGGAAATAATCCTTGAGTGCTGATTTAGTGTTATCAATTTTTAGATAGTAGTCTTTTTAGGCTTACATTTTGGCCAAGATGAAAGCCATGATTCTAGCTTTATTCATGTATTTAAGTTTAAGCACTTTGTGTTCTTTGTCGGCGATGATGAAACCGGTCGGCTGCTCTACGTACACTTCTTCCTGCAAATCGTTATTCAGAAATGCCGATTTGACGTCCATATGGTGCACCTCCCAGCCCTCGTGCGCCGCAAGAGCAATGAGTAGGCGCACCGAGTCCAGCCGCGCCATTGGTGCAAACACTTCATCGTAGTAGATCCCGTGCTGCTGTGCATATCCTTTCACCACAAGGCGTGCCTTATGCTTCACTACCGCGCCGTGCTCATCTCTCTTCACCTTAAACACCCAATTCACCCCAATTGCCCGCCGCCCAGGGGGGAGATTGACAAGATTCCAGGCGTTGTTTTCTTCAATCGATTTCATTTCCTCTATCATCGCCTTCCTCCAGCTTGGGTGTTTTTCTGCTTCAACAAAAGAAACAAGTTCGTCAGAGCTTACCACGTCCATATATAGCAGCTGCGAATGGAGCTTATCAAGCACTATGGCTTGCTCGAGTTCTGGCTGAGGTACGAGGAACAGCTCCAAGTACGCCAAGACTAAAGGTAGATAACAAATCTTCCATTGCCTTGATCAAGAACCCAGTACTTCACGGACAAAGTAAACACATCGAGGTAAAGTGTCATCTAGTGCGGGAGTGCGCTGAAAATCGCTCGATAGAAGTAGAGTTCATCAGAACTGAAGAACAACTAAGTGACATTTTGACAAAACCTCTCAGCAAAATAAGGTTCCATGAGCTGCGCACCAAGATCGGATTGGTAAATGTAAATAGCGAGCACAACAACGATTAAGAGGAAATTGTTATGGAAATAATCCTTAAGTGCTGAACAAAATTGAAGGTATGAGGAGGTAAACTTTTATGTGAGTGTTGTATGAATGGATGAATTATGATGTTGAGATTGAATGTTGATTGTTTAATTTTCTTTTAGAGCTTGAATTGCATTAGATCTTAATCCTTACCACCTAGGTGTAGGTAATAGCCAACCTAGGAGGTATTTGATGTGAACACTGCAGCCAACACGTGGGTGGAATCATCGTGAATAGTGTAGATTCATACAATTCTAGATCCAATCCCTGTGCGGAGATAGGTCATAGGGCAATAATCCACGTTCTAGAAGGAGTGGTCTAGAATTTGATAACGTGACTGTTTGATAGTACTAGTATCATCAACGGTTGGCTCACCGTGACAAGGGGTTGCCTAATTGAGGGTGGATTGCTCAATCTTCTAGGGATTAAATAGGTTTACAACACGATTTGATCTCAATTGAACACTTTAGACATTCTTACATCACTCACAATTGTCTCATTGTTGCACTTGATACTCTTTCTACCTAAGTTGAGAGAATTAATTGATTTGGTTATTGAAGTAGTTTGATCATGACTAGAAATGTGCTTTATTTCATGTATGTTTAGTTTAACTATGATTTTTCCTAGATAATTGACAAACAATGACAAAAGCCTTGCCTAGCTATAAACTCTTAAGCGAGTAAATAGTAGTCTATAGGGCGAATCTAAAGAACCTTGGATTGAAAATTTAACTCGGTTTGTGTGTTGAATTACACGTGCATCAAAGCTCACCTGACCGGTTTCAGTGATAGCGATTACGCGGGCGATCTAGACACTAGGAAGAGCACAACATGAGTTATCTTCTTCATCAACAGCAGCCCGATCACTTGGCAATCGATGAAACAGAAGGTGGTGGCGTAGTCCACTTGCGAAGTGGAATATATAGCAGCTGCGAATAGAGCTTGTCAAGCACTATGGCTTGCTCGAGTTCTGGCTGAGGTACGGGGAACAGCTCCGAGTACGCTAAGACTAAAGGTAGATAACAAATCTGCCATTGCCTTGATCAAGAACCCAGAACTTCACGGACACAGTAAACACATCGAGGTAAAGTATCATCTAGTGCGGAAGTGCGCTGAAAATGGCTCGATAGAAGTAGAGTTCATCAGAAGTGAAGAACAACTAAGTGACATTTTGACAAAACCTCTCAGCAAAGTAAGGTTCCATAAGCTGCTCACCAAGATCGGATTGGTAAATGTAAATAGCGAGCACAACAAGGATTAGGAGGAGATTGTTAAGGAAATAATCCTTGAGTGCTGATTTAGTGTTATCAATTTTTAGATAGTAGTCTTTTTAGGCTTACATTTTGGCCAAGATGAAAGCCATGATTCTTGCTTTATTCATGTATTTAAGTTAGATAAAAGTTCACTAAATAATATCTCCAGAAATTCATCATAAGTGGTGTTTTACTTTTTTGAAAATATTGTGTGAGTATCCTGTGTTCTTTGGTGATCTTGCCGGCAACATAATTACCGTTGTCTCTCCGGCAAGTTTATCGAACAAGTGACATCAGAGCTGGTTGCGGACCGGGGCTCGATCGTAGCACTATCATTGAAATCGTGGCTGAACAATCAATCACATACTAATGTCGAAGGAAGTAAAGAACAGTGGTGAGGGCACTGTGATCCAATGAGTAATTCGTGAGGTGGGCGGTGGGTCTAACTACCCCGTCCTCACTAAGACCAATTACTCCAATTGGGCACTCTTGATGAAGGTGAAGCTGAAGGCAAGACCGCTCTGGGATGCCCTGGATAAAGGTGGTGCCGATCAATAGGAGGAGATGATGGTGCTCGACGCCTTGTGCAGTACGGTGCCACCAGAAATGGTATAAAAAACTACTGATAAGAAAACAACAAAAGAAGCGTGGGATACCATTACAAAGATGCGGATCGGGGATGATCGAGTAAAGAAGTTGGCTGCGGTGAAACTCCAGCGACAATTTGACTTGGCTACGTTCAACAACGGAGAAACCATCGAAGACCATGCGCTACGCTTAAATGGCATGGTAGCGATTCTAGCCACACTCAGCGAAGTGGTGGAGGAGAGCAAGGTGGAAGAAAAAAATAATCCGCAGTGTACCACACCGATTCAAGCAGATTGTACTAGCAATTACAACTCTGCTAGATGTATCAACGCTCACCGTCGCTGATCTGACCGGACGGCTGAAGGCAGCTGAGGAAATGTTTGAGGAACCACCTCCGATGATGCAACAATATGGGAAGTTATATCTAACAAGGAGGAATGGGATGCACGACAAAAGAAGCGCAGGATGGAGAATCACTCCAGCAGCGGCAGTGGTTTTGCACGACGAGGAGGCAAACATAGGCGAGGTCGTGCAGGCTCATCATCCAGTGGCTCATCTGGTTCTCGTAAGGCCAGTGATGAGTGCAGGCGTTGTGGTAAGCTGGGCCACTGGGCTCGAGAGTGTCGATCGAAGCCCAAATGAGATCAAGCTTATGTCACACAAGAAGAAGAAGAAGCCTCACTCTTGCTCGTGAAGTCTTCGTCAAATTTCTGCGAAGAACCTACAGATGTATCATCAACCGGACAGGCTGCGCCCTTCTAAAAAATTATTTCACCATCACAGAAAATGGGATTGAGGGATGATGAAAAAAAATATGAAGAGAAGGGAAGAAGAGTTGAACCTCCAACCCAATTATGCGAGGAGAAGGTATTCGCCCATCTCGAAGAAGAAGACGAGAATCGAGATACCAGCGCATGGATACTGGATACCGGTGCAACAAATCACATGTCTGAAGCTCGGGGTGCATTCTTAGATCTGGACACGGCGGTTCTTGGCTCCGTCAGATTTGGCGATGATTCAGAGGCGCTGATTGAGGGCCGAGGAACGATTGTTTTTATGTGCAAGGATGGAGAAGTCCGCTCTTTCTTTGGGGTCTATTTCATTCCCCGATTGACCACAAATATTGTGAGCATTGGACAAATTGATGAGGTTGGATACAAAATTGACATTGATTCTGGGATTCTGCGAATCAAGGAGCCCGGAGGTAAATTATTGGCAAAGGTGATACACTCAACAAACAGATTATTCGTGCTTCAAATAAAATTTGGCACACCCGATTTCCCTGGCTGCATGTGATGATGAGGAGGCATGGTTGTGGCACGCACGGTTCGGCCATATCAACATGGCAGCGCTGCGAAAGATGGTGCGAGAGGGGCTGGTGCGTGGATTGCCGGAGATCGGACACGTGGAGCGGGTGTGTGAGGCATGTCTGGCTGGAAAGCAGAGGCGCACATCATTCCCAGCGCAAGCAGAGCATCGTGCGCATCATTTGCTTGAGCTGGTACATGGTGATCTTTTCGGTCCAATTATTCCAGCGACACCGAGAGGTAACAAATATTTCCTGTTGTTAGTTGATGACTATAGCAGATATATGTGGGTAGCTTCATTTCCCTCAAAAGATTGCACAGCAAGTGCCATCAAGGAGATCCAAGCAAAGACGAATGGAGAATCTGGAAAAAAAATCAAGGCACTCCGCACCGATCGAGGAGGGGAATTCACCTCAATCGAGTTTGCAGAATACTGCATAGCTAAAGGAGTTCATCACCAGCACACGGCGCCCTACATGCTGCAGCAGAACGGAGTAGTTGAACACCGTAATGGCACGGTGGCAGCGGCTGCAAAAAGCATGCTTAAGGCAAAGGGGTTGCCAGCGAGGTTTTGGGGTGAGGCAGTATCTACTGTAGTGTATATTCTGAACCAAAGTCCAACCAAGAGCGTAGAGGGTATGACTCCATTTGAGGCTTGGTATGAGAAGAAGTCGTTGGTGCACCATTTTAAAACTTTTGGTTGCATTGTCTATGTCAGGAACACAATGCGCAACTAAAGAAATTGGAAGACAGGGGGCATAAAATAATCTTTGTTGGTTATGAGCGTGGAACAAAGGCATACCGTGCCTATGATCCAATCGAGAAACACGTCCATGTGACGAGAGATGCAGTTTTTGACGAGAAATCCAAATGGGACTGGAGTGAAGAAGGTTTTCATGGTGATTCAGGCAGCAACAATGACATCTTCACAATTGAGTATACCACCATGAAACCAACAATTGGAGCCGCAACGTGTGAAGGTTTCGAAGATCTGGAGTTGGGGCTACAACCTAGCCCACCACGTGGAAGTGATGACGTGAATCTGGATGTTGATCACAAAGATGATGCTCCGCTCCGATTCTGCAAGCTTGAAGACATCATTGGGCCAGCATTGCAATGCAGTTTTGCACCGCGAGAGTTGTTGGAAGAAGAACTGCACGCGGTAAGCTCTGACGAACCTGTTTCTTTTGTTGAAGCAGAAAAACACCCAAGCTGGAGGAAGGCGATGATAGAGAAAATGAAATCGATTGAAGAAAACAACACCTGGAATCTTGTCGATATCTCCTTGGGCGCCGAGAAATTGGGGTGAAATGGGTGTTTAAGGTGAAGAGAGATGAGCACGGCGTGGTTGTGAAGCACAAGGCACGCCTTGTGGTGAAAGGATGCGCACAGCAGCTCGGGATCGACTACGATGAAGTGTTTGCACCAGTGGCATGGCTGGACTCGGTGCACCTACTCATTGCTCTTGCGATGCACGAGGGCTGGGAGGTGCACCATATGGATGTCAAATCGACATTTCTGAATGGCGATTTGCACGAAGAAGTGTACGTAGAGCAGCCGACCGGTTTCATCATCACCGGCAAAGAACACAAAGTTCTTAAACTTAGAAAAGCATTATATGGGCTGCATCAAGCACCACGAGTCTGGAATGCAAAGCTGGATGAAACATTGTTGTTGTTCGGCTTCAGGAGGAGCCCTTCGGAGCACGCAATTTATGTTAGGCAAAATGGAGGTGCGCAACTAGTAGTCGGAGTGTACGTTGATGACCTGATAATCACCGGAGCAAACTCTGACAACATCAATAAATTTAAGAAGGAGATGAGTGCAGCTTTTAAGATGAGTGACCTTGGTTTGCTTCATTACTATCTCGAAATTGAAGTGAATCAGAAATCTAATGGAATTTCACTCAGTCAAGGATCATACACCGCTAAGATATTGGAGAGAAATAGCATGACAGAGTGCAATTCATGTCAAAAACCTATGGAGGCACGACTGAAACTGAGTAAATTCAGCAAGGAGCTGAAGGTCGATCCAACAGCATACCAAAGCATCGTCGGGAGTCTGAGGTATCTTGTGAACACTCGACCTGATATTGCATTCGCCGTTGGATATGTTAGTCAATTTCTTGAAGATCCACGGCAAGATTATCTAGTGGCTGTGAAACACATCCTACGGTATGTGTCTAGAACACAAAACTGGGGTCTTTGGTATGGGAGAAAGGAGAAGGAAGAAGCTTGATATGTGCGTAAAATGACCTTCATTTCGGTATGTTAATGTGCATGTTTGTGGCCATTTTACTCTCATATTATATGTTTTCGTTGTTCTTTTGTTGTGTTTTTGTGTTTTTGTGTTTGGAAAGGTGTAGGTTGAGTTTTGAGCATAAAACCACACTTTTGGTTGAGTTTTGGAGGCAAATCGTCCGAGTTTGGAGTCAAAGGAGGATAGGCTCGCCCGAGCGGAGCAAAAAGGAAATTTTCTGGAGTTCAGAGACAGTACTCGGCCGAGCGGAGCCAGGCTCGGTCGAGCCATGTGGACAGAGGGCTCGCGCCAAGCTGTGCAGGATCGGTCGAGCCCTGCCAACAGAGGGCAGGCTCGGTCGAGCCAATCTAGCTCGGCCGAGCTAGATCGCGAGTTCCGACAGTTTTGACAGTTTTTGAGCCATCCCGGGCAAGCCGTCTGAGGCTCGGGCGAGCCAAGGCCCTGTTTGCTCGCTATAAAAAGGGGATTTTCAAGATTGACGAGAACTTTTGCCCATTTTTCAAATAAACACTAGAGAAATTCTTTCCCAATCCATCTTCCATCCACTTCTCATCCACATTCAAGGATCTAGGCCACATTCCTCCACATTTAGTGAAGATCAAGGAAGACCAAGGGGTAGATTGAGGACTAGGAAGACACTTGAGGAAGATCTACATTTTTTACCTTTATGTGAGTGTTGTTTGAATGGATGATTTGTGATATTGAGATTGAATGTTGATTGTTTACTTTACTTTTAGAGCTTGAATTGCACTAGATCTTAATCCTTACCACCTAGGTGTAGGTAATAGCCAACCTAGGAGGTATTTGATGTGAACACTGCAGCCAACACGTGGGTGGAATCACCGTGAATAGTGTAGATTCATATGATTCTAGATCCTATCCCTGTGCGGAGATAGGTCGTAGGGCAATAACCCACGTTCTAGAAGGAGTGGTCTAGGAATTGATAACGTGACTGTTTGATAGTTCTAGTATCATCAACGGTTGGCTCACCGTGATAAGGGGTTGACTAATTGAGGGTGGATTGCTCAATCTTCTAGGGATTAAATAGGTATACAACACGATTTGATCTCAATTGAACACTTTAGACATTCTTACAACACTCACACTTGTCTCATTGTTGCACTTGATACTCTTTCTACCTAAGTTGAGAGAATTAATTGATTTGGTTATTGAATTAGTTTGATCATGACTAGAAATATGCTTTATTTCATGTATGTTTAGTTTAGCTATGATTTTGCCTAAATAATTGACAAACAATGACAAAAGCCTTGCCTAGCTATAAACTCTTAAGCGAGTAAATAGTAGTCTATAAGGCGAATCTAAAGAACCTTGGATTGAAAATTTAACTCGGTTTGTGTGTTGAATTACACGTGCACCAAGTTTTTGGCGCCGTTGCCGGGGATTCTTTTGAGTAGGCTTATAGATATTGTTGAAAGTTTGGAAGTTGTATGCTAGGTGTTTGATTAATTGCTTGTGTGAATATTGTTTTTAGTTCTTATTTGAATATTGTTCTTGTTTTGTTTGTTTGATTTGTGTTGGTTTGGTAATTGGTTCTTGTGGAAGTTGTAGGTTGTTTATGATCACTTGGTCTAAAGCTCGGGAGATTGAAGAAAGGAACTTTCGTCAAAGAAGAGATAATATTGATGTTGAGTTTGAGATGGATCACCATGGTGAGGATACGGTTAGAATAAAAGAGTTGGAGAGGCATCTTGAATTAATGAAAGCAATGAATGAGAGGAACGAACCACAGAGATCGTTACAAAACTTGTTTAGACCGCAATGGGGACCGACAACCGAAGGATTCTGGTTAGCAGTGAATGCCACGCAGTTTGAAATCAAGCTACAATTGGTACAAATGATTCAAAATAACCAATTCGGGGGGCATATGACCGAGGATCCTAATATCCACATCTCTAGGTTCCTGGAGATCCTGGATACGATCAAAATCAATCAAGTGCCCCAAGATCAAATTAGATTGCGATTATTTTCATTTTCCTTGCGAGATGGAGCTCGAAGTTGGTTTGAAGGGTTAGATAAATCTAACATTGCTACATGGGAGAAACTTCGAGAGAAGTTCTTGTTCAAGTTCTTTCCACTTATTTTGGCGTTGAAGAGGGGAACCGATATAACATCTTTTGGGCAAAGATATGATGAACTGCTCTATGAAGCATGGGATCGGTTCCGTGAGCTTCTTCGAAAATGTCCTAGGCATGGTCTCTCCCGTAGTCAACAAATTTGCCAATTTTATGGGGGATTGAATTATGATACGAAAGTGATGATGGATGCCTCATCAGGGGGTAATTTCCTCAATCAAGAGGAAGAAGAAGCATGGCGGACAATTGAAAGAATGGAAGAAAATAGTTTCCGATGGCCAAAGGAAAGGAAAGATTATAGAACGGTGAAGTCAGTAAATGATGCCAAGGAAAGCGAGGACTTCAAATAGAAAATAGCTGCTATGCAAAGAAAGCTCGACGCGTTATCTACTTCGGGGAGTAGGAAGGAGGATATGATGGTGATTAAGCATGAGGATGCTTATCCGAAGAATGTTAACTTTGTCAACTAAAGGATGGGGTACAATAATCGGCCTCAATACAACCCTTCGGGAAACATGTATTACCATCCCTCCAACCAGTTTCACCCGAACTTCTCCTATGCGAATCCCAACAACCCTCTCAATCCTCAAATGCAATTGGAAGGAGGAGGGAGTAGTGGTCAAGGGGGATATGCTGGGGGAAGTGGAAGATATGCCAACCAAGAGATGAGGAGAAACCCGAATGAAAAAATTGATAAAAGATTTGAGAAGTATGATGGAATGTTCGCGAAAATTCAGCTGCAAATTTCCTCAATTGCCAAACAACTAAGTGTAAAACATCAAGTTGAAAAATTTCCAAGTGACACCGAAATTATATAAAAGAAAGGGTGTAATATGGTTGACGGTGAAAATAGAATGGATAAGAAATTGGAGGTTATGACTCCAAAAGTTGAGAGTGTGGAAGTAGTGGAAGAAGTGAGTGTAGTGAAGGAAGAAGGAAAGGAGGTTGATGTCGAGAAGAAGGACGAGAAGAATGAAGAGCAAACTAAAGAGGTGCATTTCTTTGACTAAGTGCGGAAAGGAGATATCGAGATGCCACTTTCGGAAGAAATTGAACGTGTGCCAATGTTAGATGAACTTGTTGGAGTGGAGCTAGTTCCGGATGGTGAGCTATATGATTTGAGGAATAATGAACAAGAAGGAAAGAGCATAGCTAGCAAGAAGGAGGATCCGGGGGGATTTGTTATTGGTTGCACAATTGGAGATGTAAATGTCGAGAAGGCCTTGTGTGACTCCGGTGCTAGTGTGAACGTAATGTCATGGGACTTATATAAGGAATTGGATATTGGAGAACTTAAACCTACGAGGCAAGTCCTACAATTGGCAAATCATGCTCTATTTTGCCCACGAGGAATTGTTGAAGACGTACATGTGGAGGTCTTGACATTTACATTCCCAGGTGATTTTCTTGTTGTGGATATGAAGAACAAAGGGGGAATACAATTGATTTTTGGAAGGCTATTCTTGCATACGGCCGATGCACTCTTTGACATGAAACATGGTGAGCGCAACAAAAGGATGGTCCCCTATGCATTTCATTACTTTTCGTTGTTGTGGGAAAAAAGTTGTCTTTTCTTTACCTCCGAGGAGTGTTGATGAGAATGAAGCTGAAAAAGTTGGCAAAAAGAAGAGATTAAAGGATGTGCTTGACCTGGGGTTGGACCTTGTGGGGGAAGAGAATGATGAGAGGGATGATCCGGGGGATGATATTGAGTTTGATCAAGGTAGAACAAAGAAAGCTCGTGTTGATGGTGATATACCCCAGAGTGCTCGGAGAAAGTTGTTCTTCGCGGACGATCATGTTATAATAGAACGAGGTATGAGTTCCGGGTCCGCACCTTTTGATCACGATTGAAATTGAGGTATGGTTATCGAGCTATCGACGTTAAAAAACGCTTGTTCGGAGGCAACCCAATGGTTTTATATCTTGTTACTCTTCATGTTTTGAATAAATGTTTGTTATTTGCTTGTGTTAGTTTAATGTTGTGTGGTTGTGTTGAAGGATTCTTGATTGATAGGGTTCTACGGACTTACATTATGTTGTGATGAGAGATCGGAGAAGTGGGGAGGCCAAGTGCCCGGAATGGTGAATGAAAAGTGCAGCAAAACAGAGAGGAAGTTTGTTCAGGATTGATAAGGATCGTCCGAGATCGGAAAAAGCTGGAAAAATTCAAATATTGGCGGGATCAGGGGGCCGCTCGGTCGAGCAGTTGAGGCTCAGCCGAGCCAGACTGCGGCCTTGCTGCCACTCGGACAGATGCATCGCTCGGCCGAGCCATCTATCGCTCAGTCGAGCGGCGTGCAAATTTAAAGACAATTTTCTTTCCCATTTTGCCCCATCTTCATTTCGGTCGAGATTTTCCCTTCCCAATATTCTCTAACATATATTTGCTTTGATTTGTGCATATCTCACCCTCTAATTCCATTGATGGCTAGCAAACGTGCAAGGGGGGCTTCTTCTTCTTCCATTAGTCGCCCAAAGGGATTCGATGATGAAGAATTCGCTCGTTACAAGATTCTCGCGGAACGCCAAGTAGTGTGTTGGAATTATATACATAAAAGCATTAAGATTGGTATATTGGGAAATGTTATGTTTGATATACTGGTAATCATTAATGACTTGAAATAAACAACTCCTGTCTGAGTTAGCAATCATACAATGCGAACAAACACATCCAGTTATCTCGTCGATAGGGAGATCATACGGTGTTTAAGAGATCACAGAAGATCGTACAGATCATTCGACCTAATGATATGTGTGTAAAATGACCTATTTTTCGATGTGTGAGCGTGCATGTTTGTGGCCATTTTACCCTCATATCATATGTTTTTGTTGTTCTTTTGTCTTGTTTTCGTGTTTGAAATGTTGTAGGATGTGTTTTGAGCATATTATGGCGTATTTGGTGGAGTTTTGGTGGAAAATTGTCCGAGTTTGAAGTCCGAGGAGGTTAGGTTCGTCCGAGCGGAGCGAAAGGAGAGTTTCGGAGGCTTGGAGGAGTTGCCCGGCCGAGCTGAGCCGGACAGAGGGCTCGCTCGGCCGAGCAGTGCAGGCTCGACCGAGCCATGCTGACAGAGAGCAGGCTTGGTCGAGCGGTTCTTGCTCGACCGAGCCAGAACGGGTTTCCCAGGTTCTCCACAGTTTCCAGGAAGGCTTGGGCGAGCCATGGTTGGCTCGGGCAATCCAAGGCCTGCTTGCTCGCCTATAAAAGGGGGAAAATCAGTTAATTGAAGAACTTTTGCCCAAAATTAGAATAACCGTCACGATACATCTCACTAGATTCATCTCAAAACATCTCCCCAACCAAAATCAAGGGGAATCAAGCAACATTCCATCCATTTGGTGAAGATTGAAGAAGGAAGAGAGGTGGATTGGATTCAAAGAAGACAACCGAAGAAGATCAATCGTTGACCTTGAAGTTTTGTAATGATTTCTTTCTATTCTCAATTTGTATTGTACTTAACTCAAGGTAAGGAGAACTAATTTCATTAGTGAGTGTTGTATTACTGATATTGTGATGGATTGAATCGATTATGCTTGTTTACTTTTCTATGAGGGGTTGATTTACACTTGAGCTTGTTCTTGCCTATTAGGTGTAGGTAATAGCCAGCCTTTAGGTAGTTGACGTGAAAGTTGCAGCCAACACGCGGAGGGAATCGTCGTGATAAGTGCAATATCTTACAGTTCTAGTTCCAATCCATATGCGGTGCTAGGATTGTAGGGCGATAATCGACGGACGTTTGGGAGTGGCCTAGGAGTTAATAACGTTGCTGTTTGCAACGCCTAGAGTCATCTACCGCTAGTTATCCATAGCAAGTGACTAGCGATATAAGAGTCGGTTGCTCAACCTCATAGGAATTAAAAATTGTTTGCAACATAACTTGGTTTAATCCGGATCGATTGAAGTTTACACACACTCACTATCTTCTAAGATTGTTGGATTTGTTATCTTAATCTACCTACACAATTAATTGAATTGCTTGTTTGGAGAAGTATGCATATTGTTTTGTTGTTGATTGTTTACATTTAAAGCTTTGTTTACATTGAATTGCCTAGATAGAACAAAAACCAACGACTTTTGAGTAACTTAGCTATTGGTAACCTTCATATGAGTAGATGATATCCACTTGAGCGAATAGAAAAGAAACCGGATTTGATAAATTTAACGTGTTGATTGTGTGTGTTTCACGCGCGCACCACGTTTTTGGCGCCGTTGACGGGGAATCTTTTAGTAGGTCTTGTGGAATTATTGAAAGTTGAGGTATGGTATGCTAGGTGTTTGCGGAAATGCCTGTGTAAATATTGTTACTAACATTGTTTTGTTTGTTATTTTTGTTTGTTTGACTTTGTTGAATTGTTTACTTGTAAATTGTTTTGTTGATTTTTCCTAGGTAGTTTATGATCACAAGATCAAAAGCTCGGCTACTTGAGAAAGCTAAAATGGAGAATTAAAGAGGTGACACCAATGAGAGATTGGATAATTTACAAAGGCAAGTGGAGGAGATAAAAGCAAAAATGCTGGAAAAACAAAGACCACGAAAGCCTCTCCGAAGCGTATACGAGAAGATGTTTGAAGGAGATTATCAATGGACGAAAGGTGGAAGCAAGTATCATACGATGAAAATAGTCAAAGAATCTAGTGAGAATGATTGGTTGAGAAGCAAACTAGATTCAATACAAGAACAACTTAAGATCTTGAGGAGCTCAAGTAGAAAGAGTGATGTGGTTAATGAAAGGAAGTTTGAGAGTTTCGATGTGCTACTTAAAGAGATTCCAATACAAGAGCTGGTCATTGACAAGCAAGTAAGTGAAACGAAGCAAGTGGAGGAAGCTTCAAAGGACACGAAAATACTTCCGAAGATGAGTTGTAATGAGATCAATGAAAGTGTGGAAGAAGAATGTGAGGATTTGATGATGGATCCGAGGAAAGAAAAGGAAGAAATAGAAGAGGTCAAAGAAGAGGAGATAGTGGAGTTGCAAGAAGTGGAACCAAATAAAGAGGGTGAAACGTTATCTCAAGAAAACGAGGAGGATGAAGGCACCAACGAGTCGGTGCAAAATGTTGATTATGTGAAGAAAGGTGTTAATGAGATGTCTTCACCCGAGGAAGTTCAAAAAGTTCCAGTTTTTGCACAACCTTTGGAAGAAGAGATCCAAGGAGAAGAACTCAAGATTGGAAGTGAAGTGTTACCTCATGAAGATGATGAGGACAAAGGCACCATGGAGTCGGTGCAATTTTGTGATGAGTTGAAGAATGTTGAAGTTGAGGTGCCTTCACTTAAGGAGATTCAAATACTTCTGTCTTTGGCACACTTTTTGGAAAAAGAAACCTCACAAATATTATTCAAGCTTGTGAAAATTCTCAAACCCCTTTGGAAGGATGAGAGGGGAATAAGAAAGAATATGTTAAACAAGTTGCTTCCAAGGAAGGTTCGATTGATAGAGAAAGGTATTGTGAAAATTCACAAGATTTTTGACAACGAATGATTTGGTAAGGTCGTCTAGCTACCGACGTTAAGGAAGCGCTTGTTGGGAGGCAACCCAACCAATTTTCTTTCTTTTTTTAAAATTGCTTTTAGTTGATTTGATTTTGAATAAATGTTTAGTTTGTTAGTTTTGTGTTTGTTAGGAGAAACTACAAGTTCGAGAGGAGTGATTTCCTACCGTCAACTATTTTTGAAGCTTAGTCTAACTTGACTAAGTTTGGGGGAATGTGCCGGTTGCCGATTTTGGGGAATATTTGAAGAATCAAGAGGAGTGAGTGCGCACCGTTTACCTTTTTACAAACTTAGTCTCACTTGATTAAGTTTGGGGGGATTGGTCGGTATCTGGTGCTCTTCTCGGGTTTACTCTTCTCTCTCTCTCTCTATCCTTACCTTTATCCTTAGTTTAGATAAGTTGTTGAATTTGAATAATATTGATCATTCGATATGGTTGTAATATGATATTGATCTACTCTTATTTGATTGTGGATTTTGGATGTTGAATGTGATTTGCTTCTATTTCTATTGAATGGTTGTGATGAATCATTTCGCGAGCTGGCATGAGTTGAATTCTTTCTATTTGGTTTTGGTGTGTGGATATGTATAATGGTTTGGTATGAATGGTTGTGCTAGTGGATGAATGTATAATTTTTCTTGAGATATTGGTATGTGGCAAGTTTGGTGGATATGAGAGCTTTAGTGGTTTATTATGCTCAATTGTTTGGTGGTGTTGTATTGATGTGTAGTAGGTGCAATTAAGGAATGGAGAGCGGTTTGATGTCTACCGATGGGTAACACTTTCTATCGTTTCTCCGACCATTTAGTTTCAATTCAATTGTTCATGGCATGTAGATTGTTAATTAGGATGTTGTGTGCTTGTTGTGTGCATGATGAACCCAAACAAGAATTGGAGATTTGAATCATGATCTACTTTGTAAGGCTTAAAATTTGCTTTGACCTATGATAGGGCATAATCTAGTTGTTAAGGCATGCTCGAATTGAACTTTTGAATTGCCGAGTTTTGTGCGAGGTTAATGCCTAGGACTTGACAAAAGTCGAGAGTTTTTGAGCCTTGATATTGTCATACTTTGATCGATTGTGAGTGGCAAGGTTGAGAGCACAAAATCTAGAACTTGAATATATTCTCTATCTATTGGAAACGAGTTTGGTAACTAAAAGATTATCTTAGGCCATCAATTCTTAGTGCTTCCTTTCACTTCGGGAGTATAAGGTGTTTGATATCATAATTTTACCCTTCATACCCTTGATTCCCGTGATTGAGCTTAATGGTGATATTTCTTTTGAAATTATTAGGACAAATTTTGGGGGAATGAGTGTATGAGGGTGAATACGGAGATGAGAGTTGGGTTGGGAATTGTTTGAGTGTGATTGTTGAGGCAATAAAGTATGATTGTAGGATTGATATGAATCCTAGAAAAATGAGCACCAACAAAAATTTTGGGTGCTAGAAAAGAAAAGAAAAGAAAAGAAAAAAAAAGAGAGAGAGAAAAAGAAAAAAAAAAGAAAAAAGCACCGTGAAAAATGAAGGTGCTAGAAAAAGAAAATGAGGAAAAGAAAGAAAGAAAAAAAAAGGGAGAAAGAGAAATGTTGTGAATAAAAGCCTCAAGGTTAGAAGTGGATTGAAGAGAATAAGTTTGGGGGTTTTGGGTTATGGAGAAGTTCGTCACTTTAGCCCAAAACCACCTACCTTTTAGTAAGCCACGTTATAACTGAAAACAAAGACCTTTTCGATTTTAGGAGCCAACTCATTGTAGTATAGTGGTGAGAATTGTTTCAAGCCTATGGAAATTATGCTCGATATCTTGTGAATGAGTGAATTCATCAAGCCTTAAACATGTAAGGGAGTGATTTCATTTCTTTATCCAATGTTGATGAGTGGTTTGAGTCATTAGCATTAACCGGGTCGCAAAGTTAGGTGATAATCTCGTTCGATAAGAGCATGCCAAGATGACTATGACGAGCTATGAGGTTGTTTGATGAGGTTTATTGATTGCTTTACTTTGTTTTGATTAAGGACAATCAAAGGTTCAAGTTTGGGGGATTATGATATGTGTGTAAAATGACCTATTTTTCGATGTGTGAGCGTGCATGTTTGTGGCCATTTTACCCTCACATCATATGTTTTTGTTGTTCTTTTGTCTTGTTTTCGTGTTTGAAATGTTGTAGGATGTGTTTTGAGCATATTATGGCGTATTTGGTGGAAAATCGTCCGAGTTTGAAGTCCGAGGAGGTTAGGTTCATCCGAGCAGAGCGAAAGGAGAGTTTCGGAGGCTTGGAGGGCTCGCTCGGCCGAGCAGTGCGGGCTCGACCGAGCCATACTGACAGAGAGCAGGCTCGGTCGAGCGGTTCTTGCTCGGCCGACCCAGAACGGGTTTCCCAGGTTCTCCACAGTTTCCAGGAAGGCTCGGGCGATCCAAAGCCCTGCTTGCTCGCCTATAAAGGGGGAAAATCAGTTAATTGAAGAACTTTTGCCCAAAATTAGAATAACCGTCACGATACATCTCCCTAGTTTCATCTCAAAACATCTCCCCAACCAAAATCAAGGGGAATCAAGCAACATTCCATCCATTTGGTGAAGATTGAAGAAGGAAGAGAGGTGGATTGGATTCAAAGAAGACAACCGAAGAAGATCAATCGTTGACCTTGAAGTTTTGTAATGAATTCTTTCAATTCTCAATTTGTATTGTACATAACTCAAAGTATGGAGAACTAATTTCATTAGTGAGTGTTGTATTACAGATATTGTGATGGATTGAATCGATTATGCTTGTTTACTTTTCTATGAGGGGTTGATTTTCACTTGAGCTTGTTCTTGCCTATTAGGTGTAGGTAATAGCCAGCCTTTAGGTAGTTGACGTGAACGTTGCAGCCAACACGCGGACGGAATCGTCGTTATAAGTGCAATATCTTACAGTTCTAGTTCCAATCCATGTGCGGTGCTAGGATTGTAGGGCGATAATCGACGAACGTTTGGGAGTGACCTATGAGTTAATAACGTAGCTGTTTGCAACGCCTAGAGTCATCTACCGCTAGTTATCCGTAGCAAGTGACTAGCGATATAAGAGTCGGTTGCTCAACCTCATAGGAATTAAAAATTGTTTGCAACATAACTTGGTTTAATCCGGATCGATTGATGTTTACTCACACTCACTATCTTCTAAGATTGTTGGATTTGTTATCTTAATCTTCCTACACAATTAATTGAATTGCTTGTTTGGAGAAGTATGCATATTGTTTTGTTGTTGATTGTTTACATTTAAAGCTTTGTTTACATTGAATTGCCTAGATAGAACAAAAACCAACGACTTTTGAGTAACCTAGCTGTTGGTAACTAATACGTGCGTAAATTGACCTATATATTGGTGTGTTTGTGTGCTTGTTTTGGTTATTTTACGCTCGTATCATAGGTTTTTCTTCATGATTGGTTGTGTTTTGGTTTGGTTTTCGTGTTTTGTGTGTTTCATGTGTGTAGGTTCAGTTTTGAGCATAATCGAGCATTTTCGGTGGAGTTTCGGTGGAAAATCGCACGAAGTTGGAGGTTTTGAGGTGTCGCCCGCCCGAGCCGGTGCAGGACCGGCCGAGCTGCATTTCAGAGAGCTCGACCAGTCGAGCTTATGTAGGCTCGGCCGAGCTACATTTCAGAGAGCTTGACCGGCCGAGCGTGTGCAGGCTCGGCCGAGCTATGGTTCAAGGAGAAGGCTCGGTCGAGCCCTATTTGGACCGGGCGAGCGGAGCTGTTACTCAAACATTTTGGTGGTTTCTAACTTCGACCGAGCGAGCCATTCTTCGACCGGGCGATCCAAGGGTCATTTTTCTTGTCTATAAAAGGGGGAGAATTGAAATTAGAGAGAAATTTTTGCCATATTTCATTTTTAGAAGTTAGAATTCTCTCTCACGATCGTAACTACCATTCTTCTCATCCACAACCAAGGAGCTTCAACCACATTCCTTGGAGGAAATTTGAAGAATCAAGCTTGGTAGATCAAGACACAAGACCAAATTAGGGAAGAATCTTCTTTCTATTCTCAATTGTAATGATTTTCAACAATTCCTATTTTGTAATTGCACAATTGATGGATATGATGAGCTAAACTTCTATTGGATGTTGAATTGAGAGAGGATGCATGAAATTAGAATTGATTTTTGCTTGTTTACCTTTCTATGTGAGATTGGAGCATGCTAGAGCCTTTTCACAATCCCTAAGTGTAGGTATTAGCCAATTTAGGTGATGATTGATACGAGTATTGCAGCCGTTACGCGGATATGAGTGTCGTGATTAGCATGTTTCCTTGTGTTACTTTATCCAATCCATGTGTGGGTAGAGTGAATAGGGCAATGATTCACGTTCCTTTTGGAGTGAGCT
>JAPKLW010000054.1:512510-554958 GCA_026898455.1 Plectranthus barbatus | reverse complement strand
CTAGCTACACAACTTCACTCGGTACTTTAGTACTCTAATAGGCGAAATGGAGAAGGAACCGGGTTGACAATTTATTCTTTGACAAGCTCTTTAGAGGGTGAACTTCTAGAGGCACATCAAGTTTTGGCGCCGTTGCCGGGGACTTCATTTAGTAGGTTGTTAGATATTGGGGGAAAAGTGAAGTTCGTAGACTAGGTGTTTGTGTTTTTGCTTGTTAGAAATTATATTGCTTTTTGTTTGTTGATTGGTTGTTAATTGCTTTGGCTTGATAAAGTTGTTTGTTGTTTGATTGGTTTCCTTGGTGGAATTGTAGGTTGTGTATGATAATGAGGTCCAAGGCTCGCGAGCTCTTGGAAAGGAAACTACACCAAGACCAAGGAAGTATTGAGATTAATTTGAAAATGGCTAATCCGGGGGAAGATACCATGAGGATTGGAGAGTTGGAAAGACAAATTGAATTGATGAAGGCATTGCTCAATGAGAGGAATGGTCCTCGTAGGCCACTCCAAAATCTTTTTCGACCTCAAGGAGAGCCGTTAACCGGTGGTTTCCGACTTGGAGTAAATGCCACACAGTTTGAAATTAAGCCTCAATTGGTTCAAATGATTCAAAATAATCAATTTGGAGGACATGCTACCGAAGATCCAAATGTGCACATATCCCGATTTTTGGAGATCACGGATACCATTAAGATCAATCAAGTTCCTCAAGACTTAATTCGGCTGCGATTATTCTCATTTTCATTGAGGGATTCGACAAGGCATTGGTTTGAGGGTTTAGACAAGACAAATATAGCCACATGGGAAGAGTTAAGGGAGAAATTCCTTTTCAAATTTTTTCCACCAAGTCTAACCTTGAAGAGAAAGGCAAATATTACTTCATTCGGACAAAGATACGATGAACCTCTATATGAGACATGGGATAGGTTCCGAGAGCTCATACGAAAATGCCCACGCCATGGTTTTTCCAAGAGTCAACAAATATGCCAATTCTATGGTGGATTGGAGTCTGAGATGAAAATGTTGTTGGATGCGTCTTCGGGAGGAGTGTTCCTTGAATTGGAAGAGGATGAAGCTTGGAGTTTGATTGAGCGGATAGCTAATAATAACAGTCAATGGCCAAGGAGAAGAATGGATTACGACGAAGTGAACACAGTGAGAGTCGCAAGTGGTATAGAAGTATTGCATGATCAAATGGCTTCAATGCAAGAGAAGATCGAGATGTTAATGTGTGAAGTCGAGAGACGAGGTAAGGGATATGGAAGAGATGTGTACTCTATGGGAGTGCCATTGAGTGGATATCAAGAATTGAGGAAGGAGCCGTACGGTGGAGACTTTTTATTTGATCCAGGGGACAATAGGAGTGTGACATCACAAGTGTGGGAGAATTATTCGAATCCTTTGTACCTGGAAGAGGAAGAGAGGATGCCAGAAGTGGAAGAAAATTTTGAGTGGAATTGTGAAAGAAACGAGACATGTCTGAAGGAAATTAAATCACAAGTGGCGTGTATTGTGAATCAATTAAATCATGAGGAAGAAGGTCCGTTGGAGGGTGCTTGTGGAATAATAACCACTAGAAGTGGATTGTCTTATGATGGACCGAAGCAAGTTACTCAAGAAAGTGAGAAGGAGAAGGTTGATGGAGCTATTAAGAAGAAGGTTATGTTCAAAGAAGAAGAAGAAGTCGTACCGCAAGAAGCTAAAGAACAAGATGCATCAGTAAAGAAATCCACTGAAAAAGAAGCAAGTCCTTCCATGCCATATCCTCAACGATTTGAGAAGAGTAAGAAGAACAAGAAGTTTGCTAGATTTCTTGAACATTTGAGCAAGATTCATATAAACCTACCTTTACTAGAGGTATTACAAGAAATGCCGGGACATGTGAAGATGTTGAAAGAGATGTTCACTCAAAAGAGTAAGTATGGGATTGGTGAGTATGAGACGGTGTACCTATTTGAAGAATGTAGTGCAGTGATTCAAAGGAAGATGCCATTCAAAAGGCAAGATCCAGGCAGTTTCACTATTTCTTGTGTGATTGGAGGAGTTGAAGTCACTTGTGCTTTGTGTGATTCCGGAGCTAGCATTAATCTAATGCCATTGTCTTTGTTCAAGAAATTGGAGATAGGGGAGATTAAATCCACCACCATGTCACTTCAAATGGCGGATAGGTCCTTGTCATATCCTAAAGGGATTGTGGAGGATGTGCTAGTTAAAGTGCGAGATTTTATATTTCCGGCTGATTTTGTGATACTAGACATGGAAGATGACGGAGATGTTCCTCTTATTTTGGGAAGGCCGTTTTTGTCCACCGGTGGAGCTTTGTTTGACATGAAACATGGCCAACTAACTTTTCAATTTGATGGAAAAAGAATCAATTTTTCTTTTCCCGAAGCCATGAAGAGAAATGTGGAGGATGAGAATGAGGAGAAATGCAATTTGGTAGAAGTTGTGCATGATCAAAGTTTTGAGAAAAGAGGTGAACAAGAGCCGTTAGAAGAAGTATTACAAAATTCCATTTTTACAATCAATATGGTTGATAACAAAGAGGCGGCAAATGAAGACATTGAGGAGCCGGTGCAAATCTTGGAATACATGGAGAAGGGCGAGAGTGAGATGCCTTCACCGGAAGAAATGCTAAATGATCCGACCATTGTAAGTTTGTTGGAAGAGGAGAGATTGATATCAAGCAAGGAATGTGATGGAAGGTTTGAGGAGCCAATGGAGGAAGAGCTAAAAAGTAAACTAGCTGTTGTTGTCGCGGGAGTTGAGACGGATATTATCATTCACCCGGTTCATAAGTTGGATGAACGAATTGATGAGTTTCTTGTAGTGGTGATTCATTTGGATGATGGCTCGGAGATAAAATCAACAAAGGGAGCATCACCTTTGTCATTCATGATTCTTGAGATATTGACACCTATTTGGAAGGATGAGAGAGGCATTAGGAAAAACATGTTGAACAAGTTGCTCCCGAGAAAATGTCGAACAAGGGAGAAAGGTATCTTGAAAATTCACAAGGTTTTTGACAATGGGTGATGTGGTAAGGTCGTCTAGCTACCGACGTTAAGGAAGCGCTTGTTGGGAGGCAACCCAACCAATTTTGTTTCTTTTGTTTAATTTCTTTTAGTTGCTTTTATTTTGAATAAATGATTAGTTGTTTGGTTTTGTGTTTGTAGGAGAAGCTATAAGATCGAGAGGAGTGACGATGCACCGTCCACCGTTTTTGCAAACTTAGTCTCACTTGACTAAGTTTGGGGGGATGTACCGGTAGCCGGTGCCTTAGTTTATTCTTCTCTATCTCTTTATCTTTACTACTATGTTTTCTTTAGCTAGATTAGTTTAGTTTAGTTGATTTGAATAATGATTTGGAATTCGATTTGGTTGTACTATGATCTACTGATATTACTATGGTTGTGGATTTGTTGTGAATTTTTGAATGATTTGGATGATTGAATGGATAGACCTTTTTATGGACAAGTTTACTTGTGCTTAATTCTTTCTATTTGGCATTGGTATGTGGAATGTATTGTGGTTTGGAATGAATGGTGGAACTTGGGCATATTGCTTTATTTTTGTTGAATGAATGCTTGGATTGTGGAAGTTGGTGGAAATGAGAACTTAATTGGCTAGTTATGCTCAAGTTTTTGGTGGTGTGTTGTTTTGAGTAGGTACAAATAAGGAATGGAGAGCGGAGATCGTGCCTACTGATGGGTAACGCTTTCTATCGTTCTTCTACCGTGTAGTTTTAATTGCATTGTGTTAGGGTATGTAGATTGTGTGTAGTAATGTTGTGTGCTTGTGTTTGTGTGGGATGAACTCGAATTAGACTTGAGATTTAATCATGAATTACTTAGGGAAGTTTGATGCCTACTTTAACCAATGATAGAGCGGAATCGAGTTGTCAAAGCATGATTTGAGTTTAACTTTTGAATTGCCGAGTTTTGTATATGGTTAATGCATAAGACTTGACAAAAAGCCGTGAAGTTTGAGCTATGATATTGTCATATCTATTTCGTTTGTGAGTGGCAAGATTGAGAGTACGAGATCTAGAACTTGCATCCGTTCTCTATCTATTGGCATGAGTGTGTAACTAGAAAATGATCTTAGGCCATCGATTCTTAGTCCTACCTTTCACACCGGGAGTATAAGGTGGTTGTTATCATTATTTTGCCTTTCATATCTTTGACCCCCGTGATTGAGCTTATACGGTGAATCTTCTTTGATATAATTAGGACCATATTGGGGGGAAAGTGTGTATGAGGGTGAATACGGTGATGAGAGTTGGGTTGGGATTTGATTGGATTTGAATTGATGAGGAATGTTGAGGCATGAAAGAGTGAAATAAGGGATTGTTGTTGATCCTAGAAAAATGAGCACCTACCAAACAAAATTTTGGTGCAAGTGTTAGAAAAGAAAAGAAAAGAAAAGAAAAAAAAAAGTGTGTTGTGAAGCACCGACAAGATGAATGAAAGATGGTGCTAGAAGAGAAAAAGAAAAGAAAGAGAAAGAAATGAAAAAGAAAAATTATGTTGTGAAATGAAAAGCCTCGGGGTTTGTAGTGGTTCGAAAAGAATAAGTTTGGGGGTTTTGGGAAATTGAGAAGTTTAGTCACTTTGGCCCAAAAACACCCGCCTTTTAGTTAGCCACGTTACAACCCGTGAAAAGACCTTTTTGATTCTAGAAACTAACTCGTTGTAGTATAGTGGTGAGAGTGGATGCAAGCCTATGGAAATCAAGCTCGATATCTTGTGAATGTGTGAATCTCATCATCCCTAAACACGTGAGGGAGTGCTCTCGTTTCTTGTATCCAATCTTGATGAGTGGTTCATGTCCTTGGCATTAACCTAGTTACAAAGTTAGGTGATAATCTCGTTTTACTTG
This sequence comes from Plectranthus barbatus, assembly GCA_026898455.1. Taxonomy (NCBI): domain Eukaryota; kingdom Viridiplantae; phylum Streptophyta; class Magnoliopsida; order Lamiales; family Lamiaceae; genus Plectranthus; species Plectranthus barbatus. The sequence goes on along the minus strand of JAPKLW010000054.1, from coordinate 550,078 downwards.
AGCATGCTAAGATAACTATGATGAGCTATGAGGAATCATTTGAGGTAGGTTGAGAACTTTTCTTTGTTTTGATTGAGGACAATCAAAGGTTTAAATTTGGGGGATTATGATACGTGCGTAAATTGACCTATATTTTGGTGTGTTTGTGTGCTTGTTTTGGTTATTTTACGCCCGTATCATAGGTTTTTCTTCATGATTGGTTGTGTTTTGGTTTGGTTTTCGTGTTTTGTGTGTTTCATGTGTGTAGGTTCAGTTTTGAGCATAATCGAGCATTTTCGGTGGAGTTTCGGTGGAAAATCGCACGAAGTTGGAGGTTTTGAGGTGTCGCCCGCCCGAGCCGGTGCAGGACCGGCTGAGCTGCATTTCAGAGAGCTCGACCAGTCGAGCTTATGCAGGCTCGGCCGAGCTGCATTTCAGAGAGCTCGACCGGCCGAGCGTGTGCAGGCTCGACCGAGCCATGGTTCAAGGAGAAGGCTCGGTCGAGCCCGATTTGGACCGGGCGAGCGGAGCTGTTACTCAAACATTTTGGCAGTTTCTAACTTCGACCGGGCGAGCCATTCTTCGACCGGGCGATCCGAGGGTCATTTTTCTTGTCTATAAAAGGGGGAGAATTGAAATTAGAGAGAACTTTTTGCCATATTTCATTTTTAGAAGTTAGAATTCTCTCTCACGATCGTAACTACCATTCTTCTCATCCACAACCAAGGAGCTTCAACCACATTCCTTGGAGGAAATTTGAAGAATCAAGCTTGGTAGATCAAGACACAAGACCAAATTAGGGAAGAATCTTCTTTCTATTCTCAATTGTAATGATTTTCAACAATTCCTATTTTGTAATTGCACAATTGATGGATATGATGAGCTAAACTTCTATTGGATGTTGAATTAAGAGAGGATGCATGAAATTAGAATTGATTTTTGCTTGTTTACCTTTCTATGTGAGATTGGAGCATGCTAGAGCCTTTTCACAATCCCTAAGTGTAGGTATTAGCCAATTTAGGTGATGATTGATACGAGTATTGCAGCCGTTACGCGGATATGAGTGTCGTGATTAGCATGTTTCCTTGTGTTACTTTATCCAATCCATGTGCGGGTAGAGTGAATAGGGCAATGATTCACGTTCCTTTTGGAGTGAGCTATAGCCGATAACGTGACTGTTTGAGGTGGTAGTTTCATCAACGGTCGGTTCACCGTGACAAGGGATCGACTAGGGTAGGGTGAGAGTCCATCCTCATAGGAATTAAATTGAGTTTACAACAAATATCGACCTAATTGATTGCATCCAAACTTGATTCAACATCCTCTCTTCTTTAATTGCATACTTCGTTGTCTTGATTTACCGGTGATTGGATAATGATTGTGTGAGTTGTTGATGAAATGATGATGATTTGTTATGTTTGGTTAGTTAGATTTACATTGCTTTCTTAGGATTTAGACATTACTCAACGATATGAAATTTACCTAGCTACACAACTTCACTCGGTACTTTAGTACTCTAATAGGCGAAACGGAGAAGGAACCGGGTTGACAATTTATTCTTTGACAAGCTCTTTAGAGGGTGAACTTCTAGAGGCACGTCAGTAACCTTCATATGAGTAGATGATATCCACTTGAGCGAATAGAAAAGAAACCGGATTGGATAAATTTAACGTGTTGATTGTGTGTGTTTCACGCGCGCACCACCTAGCGAGATATAAACAGTTATCACAGCTGAGACAGTTTCTGGTTTGGCTGTCGGTTTAGGTTGCGGCACACATGTCCATAAGAGGTTTATCTTGACTGCTTTGTGTGACCGGTACATCTCAATGTATTGATTGGATCAACAGTGAGATGAACCATTCTACTTGACATATGAATGAGTAAAGATCTCGGTAACTTGGTAGGATCTAAAGTCTATTGAAAGTTGAGGGGCACACATGGGTTGACTGTCACTTTGACTTGCTATGGTGGAGAGTCTTATATGTACTCGTATATCTGCATCTTGGGTGATGGCAGTTTGTGTGGGGTTTCCTCAGGCTGGATTTAGATAACCATATTCGTTTCAGGATGGTGACATTCCCTGGGAAGCTCACGAGGTTCGTTATGCTAAGTCCTGCAGGCTGAATAATTGATTCAAGCATAAGCGATAAGGGTTGAGTGGTACTACTCAGGAATAATAAGAGATTAATTAATTACAGCTAATTGTCATACGCTGAATTAATTAATGAATGTCTGAGACCTTAAATATGGGGATTAACCAAGTCAATACAACCCGTTCCTAATAACGTAGTAATAAAGGGGTAGGTTAGCATTAATTCTCTGGTGGCATGAATTAATGTTTATTAATTAATAATGTTCTGGGTTGAACATGTAATTAATTAATAGGAGGCCCACTTTATTATTTACATTTGATCCATGGTCTGGCCCAACATTGCTCAGAGCCCATTAGGGTTTATTAAACCCTAATAGCCCATTCTCCAGATCTATATAAATAGATAAATCTCTCATTTTCTCATACAAGTTTGAAGTTTCAAATCAGAAACCCTAGAGAGATTGAGAGAGAGTGGGCGGCTGTAGATCCGGTAGCGTATCCTCACCAGATTTCTGGATCGAGCAAGGGAACAGATCTGAAGATCAGATCTGTTGGAACAAGTCTCCGTCATCGATCTAGATCTGTAGATCAGTCGCTGGAGTTCAAGTATTCCGTAGATCCATCCCTTTGCAATTAATTTTGTAGGAGCATGCTTAGGTTCGCCTGATTTATTTAATTTATATTTATTTTCGATATCCTAAGAACGATCATTGGCTAATTAAAGTGGCAATTCGCGTTGTTTATTGTAGACTCGAATCCTACAATTGGTATCAGAGCGAGGTTCTAGTTCTTAGGCTCTATCTTGAATAAATTGTGATTAAATAAATATGTATGTTCATTGATGAATTTATTTTTTGTCGTGGATGTTTTTGTTCTCGTGGCCCCTCTCTGTTTTTTGGTTTTATTTTTAAATCGCAAGAAAATCCTCGATTAGATTGATAGAAAAAAAATCATGTTGTTGGGAATTATTTTGTAATTCTCCCTTTAGGATGAATTTGTAATAGGTTTTGTTGAATCAAAGCCTTAGCATTTGGTCGATCATTGCTGAATTCTAGCATAGTCTAGCAACTCTTGTAATGTCCTGTATAGGTTAAATATTGAGTTTTAATAGGTTAGATTGTTAGAAGCCTTCCTAGCAGATAGAAGAGACTGCTAAAGGAATTAGTAGTCAAGTGCGAAGAAGGAGATTGCTAAGGCATTAGCAATCGAATGAAGTGACTGCTAAGGACCTTTACTCAGCAGTCGAAGACAAGAAGGTCAACATGACGCTAGAAAATGTTAGCAGATTGCTAAGAAGATAGCATTCGCTAGCACATAGCAGATTGCTAAAGGCATTAGCAATCCGGTGTCAAAGGAATCAGGAAAGCTAGCAGATCGTTCCTAAGGAGCTTAGCAAAGCAAGACAGCCAACAACGATTGCTACACTACCGTTCTGACAACCATACACGCAAGGACAAGACTTTCCAGAAGTTGGTCAAAAAAAGCACTGTACGAAGCCAGAAAGGACGGTGAAAGTCGAACCACTCTTGGACAAGGAAACCGTTGTGTCTAACGGGTATGGAGATTCAAAGTTTGAATCTCCAGATATAAAAGACAAGTCTAGAAGTGAGAGAAAAAAAGCTGCTCATTCAATATAGGAACACATTCTCAAGAGATTCCTAAGACAAAAGCGAAAAGCTAAAGAGCAATTAGTTGAAAGCCAACATTCGAAAGATATTCAAAGCTTTCAACTACCAGAGTGTCCCTATTGATTATCTGACACTCCATTGAAGAGATCCCTTGACTTTGATCAAGATTCTTCAATCATTTGGATACCTTCCTTTATTGGAAGCATCCATCAGTCAATTCTCTGAAAAGGGTTTTTGACTAGGACGGGCGTCTAGCCGCAATCGAAGATAAGTTTGGAAGGAACTATAGATCTTCCATTGTAGCAAAGATGAGTTTTACGAAGGTGTGCCCTTGACTCTGCCGAAACTACACCTGAGGAATTCAGATTAACGGAGGATAGCCGTGAAGTAGCCGGGTCAAAAGTTCACTGCCTACTTTACTAGGGAGGCGAATCCTTGTATTCTGTATACTTACTTAGTGAATTCTTAGCGTTTCGGTTAAGGAGTGGACGTAGATCTTTTGATCGAACCACTATAAATACTGTGTCATTATTGTGTTTACTATTTTATTGCTTAATATTTGATTGAGATTTAAAACCTAGCAACAGAGTTGCTAGCGTATATCTGCAAGAAAAACCTAAGTAAAGTTGAGCTAAACAATCTTCGATTAGAACTTAAAGTGGAAGAGTACGTTTATATCTTCCGCTGCATTTTGTGTGTGTATTGTGTTATCATGTTGGGAAATTTGGCTAAGTTTCCTTTCCCCAGTAGCTACTTGTTTAGATTCTTGTTTTGGTGTTTTGGTGGATCAAATCCTAAGTCCTACCAGCGTCAGTTTGTCTCTAGAATAGCTCTAGTCTCAAATGTAAAGTCCTGTTTAGGTCTTTTGAGTTGTAAGTCGCAGCTGATCAAGACTCATGCTGGCACTGTTCACCAGCATGAGAAGTGCTTACCACTGGTTACTGTTCACCAGTTGGGAAAGTCTCATCCGAAGGCGGCTGACAAAGACTCGTGCTGACACTGTTCATCAGCATGAGAAAGAGCTAATGACTGGCTACTGTTCACCAGTTGGAAGGATTTCACCAGCAGGCGGCTGACAAATCCTACCAGCAGAATACGTGTTCTCACTGACACTGTTCACCAGCGGTGAAGCCACCAGTCATGGGAGATTCCAAGGGTTAACATCAGACATATTGGTAGACTTAGATTGTGCCAGCGCAAAGTCACCAGCAGAGACTGCCAGCACAAGATCACCAGAATGATCTACCAGTCGGATGTTACCAACAGAATTCCAGATTCTCTCTCCCAGAGTCTTAGAGACAAAAAGAAGATTCGTCGAGGAATTAACTGACAGAGTATGACTTTAAGGGAGGATACCTTAAAGTCTATCAGTTCAAGACACCAGTTCCGATTCCTCGTACTGACGAATAGTGCCGTTCTGACATAAAGAGATCAATGTCAGATAAAGTGGACAAAAGCATGGCGCTTTCCGGAAATTCCTACCTGCCGCCGTCTGAAGGACATGCGAGGACAGAGACCTTTTCCGGATGTGTCCAAACGGCTAGAAGATTTGAATGGGATCCTGCGTCTATAAAAAGGTCGGAACTACCAACATTTAAGACGCTTGCTTCAACATTCAATACTCTTCTCTCTCGCTCAACTACCGAAAGTCAGAAACTTTATTGCAAGCAAGCAGAACACTTTCGAGGCCTTTCTAAAGGCTATCCGTGTGTTGATTTATTCAAACACGAGACTTCAAGCTTCCAGCTTGTAAGTTACTGATCTCTTTGGTGTTCTTTCTCTTCTGAGGAAGTTCACAGCAGCTCTTGTGCCAGCCAGCACTTGAGTTATTACGGGCTTTTGCCGTATTGAGAGATACGTTCTTGGGAGAACTAAACACCCAGTGAAGCTGTGGAGGTTGAAGTGACGTGCTCGCACTCCACCAGCTGATCAGAGTTGAAGAAGGACAAGGCCGGGAGCGGTTGATCTAGTGAACTGGTGGACGAGGCATTCACCAGCTAGAGATAGATCGTAGGACGCTTGTACCCGATTACTCTTAGTGAAATTTCCAGTGCTACGACTGGAGAGTGGACGTAGATCAGTTGATCGAACCACTATAAATCCTTTGTCTTTTATCAGCTTTCTGCATTTCATACTGATTTAAAACCCAGCACCCAAGTGCTGGTGTATATCTGAAAACTGATATAACTGTGCAAAAAAGGCCAAAAAATATTCAAAGTCTTGAGCTACCAGCTGACGAGCCAGTCGCCAGTCAGCTGAGTACGTAAAGTGCAAGTTGACTTACCAGCTGACAAGGTCCCAGTCAGCTGAGTAACCAGCAGAGTGCAAGAAACGATTAATCACTTTTTCCGCTGCCAAGTTATACCCTGATAATCCGGGACCAACATATCACTACAACGACTCTGATCTCAGGGACTAACAAGTGGTATTAGAGCGAGAGGTTGAAAGACGGACTACTTCTGAGTCGCTTTAAGACCTAGATCTTAGCTTTCCTTGCGCTGTCACTCTATTTTTTCTTGTTTGTCTAGCTCAGGTGAAGTTTACCTAGATGTCTAATCATGTTCTTCCCAAGTATAACAAGTAGAAGTTCGAGTCCTGGAAGACGTTGGCCATGATCTAACTACAAAGTATCCATCCGGAGATGAGAGATGTGCTGGAGAAAGGCCCTATAGAAATCATGAAGGTCAATACCGCTGTAGCTCCGCCTGCTGAAGGCCAACCACGTCCAGAGATGGTACCAAAGCCCTATGAGGAATGGACGTTGGAAGATAAGAAAAGGGGTCAGCTGGAATACGTGGCTATGAAGTTAATCATTGACTGCCTACCCCCTTTGATGGGTGAGAAAATCCTAGAATACAAGACAGCCAAAAGAATGTGGGAATATGTGTGCGAATGCTCTCAGGAAACTGAGCAGATGAAACGTAATAAACTTCAAGTGGCTGTGGACAAGTATGAGTCATTCTCAATGATTCCTGGAGAAACCATCCAATCCATGGAGAAAAGATTCAATACAATCGTAGGTGAGCTAAAAAATGTGGGCAAAACCTATGATAGTGGGGAGATGAACAATAAGATAATATCCAAACTCTTCCCAAGGAGTGATTGGCTTGTCAAGATGACAAGTCTAAGTTATAAGGATCTCAGTAAGATGTAAACTGCTGAGGTGTTTTCACAGCTGAAAGCTCATGAGTTCATTATCCAACAATCAAAGAAAAATGAGGCTGCTATGGTGCAACCTACTCCATCAGATGCTGGAAATCATGAGGACTTGGCGTACTTCGTCAAGAAAGATGGACACAAGTGGAAGTCGCCCAGAAAGTCGTTCCATAATCAGGAGAGATTTAACCAACGTCTCCAGCAAAGGAGACTGTCTCAACCTCAGGCTCCCAACCTGTTGATTTAAAGATCAGTGAGCTGGAAGAGCAAATGAGGAAGCTCCAAAAGCTGATGATGGAAGCCAAAGCCGAGAAGGAGGCTAAAGAATCCAAGCAAACACCAACCTCTTTTCGCTGAGCAGAGCGAAAGCCCAGGACTTGCTTTGAATGTGGGTTGCCAGATCACCTTAAGAACGAGTGTCCAAAGGTCAGCAAAGAGGAAAGAGAACGCCTGAAGCAGAATTTCGAGAAACGTGCTGTTAAAGCCGTAACTAGAGCATTGCTGACAAGGACAGAGGTAGCTGATATTCCAGATAACGATGAGGAGTACTACTATTTCTCAGAAGAAGATGATGAGGAAGCTCTGCTAGTCCTAATGGCAAATATCGTCGAAGACCAATTCGCTGATGCTGAGCAGAGTGGTGAATCTGCTCTAGCCGTCGAAGAAAATGAGGTACAGATTACTAGTACTCCTAGCATAGTAATCATGGATGAATCGGAGGAATCTTTTCCAGATTCTGAGGAAGATTATCTGACGAAGCTTTCAATTGAATTTTCTAAGATGTATGAGATAAAAAATGCTATCGTTGGCGAAAATGCCTCACTCAAATTAAATGTTCAATCTTTGACCGATGAAGTTGAAAGACTAAGGTCAGATAGTGAGGAACTTTTAAAGCTTAAAGCAGATTTCTCTAAGCTTTTAGAAAATTTCAAAAATTAGAAAAGGAAAATCTTACTTTGAAAAATAAACCTAGAGAGGATTGCATCTGTACTTATACATCCAGCAGGGCAGTTCTCAATGCCATTGTTAGCCAGCAAATACATCATAAAGATAAATCTGGACATGGATGTGATAACACTGTAGGCAAATCTTCTAGAAAGACATTGAGTACTCATGCTAAATCTTCTAAGCAGAAACCGATCTTATTTGTCTCTGCCGGAAATGTCACTGTTGACAAAGGAAAAGGGAAATATATTGCTGAATCTTCGAATGCTAAGCAGAAGAATGGATATAAGCAGAATGCATCTGCTAGATCTCAGTAGAGGTTCGAATCAGGATCTGCTAAGCATACATCTGCTGGACCTCAGCAGAGGATCCAAAGGATGAATGCTAAGAACATATCTACTGGACCTCAGCAGAGATGCTAAACCATATTCAGCTATACCAAGGAATGCTGAGCGTTATATTTCTAACGCAAGGATAGCAAATCCTACCTTTCACAAGGGCAAGCAAGTTCATTACACTGCTGTAAGACCGTCGTATCAGCAGAATACTCTACATAGGAGGAACACCTATGTAAGACCTGAGCCCAACTTATTTCCATTTCAAAGGGCAAGGAAGGCTAAGCACACCACAACACCTAGATCTAACAATGTTAAGCATTTTAAACATAAGGTCGAGAAGGTGGTAAAGGGTGAGATCAAGAAGAAAATCTTGAAAATCACCAAGATGTGGATTCTGAAAAGAATCATGATCCATGCTAATCCCGAAGGACCTGAAGCTATACGGGTACCTAAATCAACCTGATTGATTGTTTTGCAGGGACAGGATCCGAGTGCTAAAGCGTCATGCATAGAAAACGAATGGATCCTTGATAGTGGCTGCTCCGCACACATGACGGGGAATGAGGAGTTATTTTCAGACATTCAAAGTTTCTATTATGGCCCCAAAGTCAAGTTCAGAGATAATAGCGAAGGCAAAGTTGTTGGAAGAGGGTGCATTGATCGTAATGGATTGAGAATCGTCAATGTAGCACTTGTATCCAACCTCAAGCACAATCTACTGAGCATAAGTCAACTATGCGACAATGGGTACACTGTATCCTTTGTCAATACTGGTTGTTCTATTGCTGACACTGTTACAGGTGAAGTGAAGCTCAGAGGCATCCGCAAGGGTGGCCTATACTATGTTGACTGGCAGAGTGGTCAACAACATTCATGCTTCTTAGCCTTGAACAAGGAAGAAACAACATGGCTGTGGCACAAGAGGTTTAAAAATTTGAATTTCAAAACTATTAACCACCTTGCCAAGAACAAGATTGTTGTAGGTCTGCCCGCTGAAACTCTTCGCAAAGAAGGGGTGTGCAAAGCATGTCAACAAGGAAAGCAGACCAGAGCATCATATAAGTCTAACCTGGAGAAGGCCACTTCGCAAAGGATCCTAGAGCTACTGCACATGGATCTATTTGGCCCTGTCACTCCACCAACTGTAAGTAAAAGGATTTACACGCTTGTGGTGGTTGATGACTTTTCCAGGTACACGTGGGTTCGATTACTAAGAACCAAAGATGAAGTAAAACTCATTCTACCGGAGTTAATCCTCAAACATCAAAACAACAAAGAAGTCATAGTGAAGAGGATTCTCTCTGATAATGGAACAGACTTTTTCAATGGAGTGTTAATGGATTTATGTGCCGAATCTGGTATCACACATGAGAAGTCCACTGCTAGGACCCCCCAACAGAATGGTCTAGCAGAAAGAAGGAATCGAACATTGAAAGAAGCAGTACGATCTATGGTAGCCAATTCTGGATTGACTGCTAAGTATTGGGGTGAAGCAGTCTTGACAGCCTGCTACACTCAGAACAGGAGCGCAATCACTGGTCGATTTAACAAGACTCCGTATGAGATATACTACCGTCGTAAACCTTCTATCTCATCCATGTGCTTTCGGCTCAACATGTTATATCCATAACAACGGAAAATCAAAACTTAATACTTTCTCGCCTAAAGCTGATGAAGGTGTGTTCCTTGGATACGGGCATCCTTCACACAAAGGCTATAGAATATTAAACAAGACAACCAGAATTGTGGAAATAACATGTAATGTTATTTTTTATGAATCTACTTTAGTGCGCAGAGCCATAAAAGAGAAAGTGGATAGCACTCACGAGGCTAATCATGTCCATGGTCAATTGCTCTTAAATTCTTTCGAAAATATGCGTATTGATCCGACTAAGTCTATGAATGACTGCAATCCAAACCGGATGCACTCAGCAGGTGACCAGACTGCTGACCAGGCCAGTGATGCTAATGATCATGCTGAGGCCACACCAATTTATCTTAACGATAATTTGGAAGTTTCAGAATTTCATGATGAGGAAGACGATGAGAGAACTCCAAATCCAGCAAGGGATGCTAAAGATGATGCAGATGCTAGTGCAACCGGTGCTGAACCTATGGAGGCCGTAGCAGACCAAGCCGTAGCTGAGCACTTGAATGATGAAGTCCCAATTGCTGAGATTCCAGACGCTGAAGTACCAGATGCTGACATTACCGTTACTGAGGATCAGACTGCTGATAATCTTGATGCTGAGCACCAAGTGGATGCTGAAGGGAATGCTGTAGTAGACAACATTCCAGCAAGAAAAGGAAATGCTGAAGGTCCTAATGCTAAAGGTCATGTTAAACCTGTATGGTTGCGTGCTCATCCTCTAGATGATGTTCTTGGAGATGTCAACGATCCCATTTTGACGAGGCAGGGAAATGCAATGCTAGTCTGCTTTATATCGCATGAAGAGCCTACGAAGGTCGAAGATGCTCTACGATGTCCAGGTTAGGTGAACGCGATGCAAGAGGAGCTTGCGGAGTTCACGGGTAATCACGTGTGGGACCTTGTAGACCGACCACAACATCAAAGTGTCATTGGCACTAAGTGGGTGCTCAAGAATAAGAAAGATGAGACAGGTATGGTAATCAGGAACAAGGCACGTCTCATAGCGAAGGGGTACAGATAATGTGAGGGAATAGACTATGATGAGACGTTTTCTCCAGTTGCTAGATTGGAGGTAATTCGGTTATTTCTTGCATATGCTGCTCATCACGAATTTGCAATCATGCAAATAGATGTGAAAAGTGCTTTTCTTAATGGTGAGCTCAAGGAAGAAGTGTATGTTGAGCAACCACCAGGTTTCGAGCAGGGAAATCAAGTCTATAGGCTCAGGAAACCTTTGTACGGCTTGAAATAGGCACCTCGAGCGTGGTATGGAACATTGTCCAAGTTCCTACTATCCAATGGATTTAAGAAAGGGAGGATTTATCAGTCTCTTTTTCGCATCGAAGAGGAAGGAAGCATTATGTTAGTGCAAATATATGTCGACGATATCATCTTTGGATTGAAGAATCAAGATCTGTGTGAAAGTTTTTCCAAGCTCATGACAAGTAATTTTCAGATGAGTATGATGGGAAAAATGTCATACTTTCTCGGATTGCAAGTCCAACAGTCTAGCGAGGGAATTTTCATTCATCAAAGGAAGTACACTCGAGATTTGATTGTAAACTATTGTCCAGAGAAGACAAAAAGTCTGAGGATTCCTATCAGCACAACATGTATAGCTGAACTTGAGAAGGAAGGAGAGGATGTGAACCCTACTCTCTATAGAGGTATTATTGGGTCACTGCTATACCTCACCGCCAACAGACCAGACATATCATATGTTGTTGGATTATGCGCAAGATATCAAGCAAATCCCAAGAAGACACACTTGGACACTGCTAAGCGGATTGTAAGATATCTAAAATGCACATAGGGTCTAGGAATTTTGTATCCAAGGTCCGACAGTCTAGCACTGAGTGGCTACTCAGATTCAGACTTTGGAGGGTGCAAGATAGATATGAAGAGCACCAGCGGAACTTGTCAATTTCTCGGACATAAGCTCATTAGCTGGTTCAGCAAGAAGCAGCATTCGGTAGCTACGTCGACCACTGAATTAGAGTACGTAGCAGCTGCTAGCTGCTGTTCGCAAGTTCTATGGATTCGACAACAACTGCAGGACTATGGTATTTCTCCTGAATGCGTGCCGATTTATTGCAACAACAACAACACAATGTGTATTACGAAGAATCCAGTGCACCACTCGAGGACGAAGCACATAGATATCTGACATCATTTCATCCGAGACCATCAGGAGAAGAAGGATATAGACGTCAGATATATATGCACAGAAGATCAAATTGCTGAAATCTTCACAAAGCCATTAGCAGAGACGAGATTTAAAGAGTTATACATCAACTTAGGTCTCATGGAACTAGACAATGCTGCGGATGAATGAGTTGCTATTCTCATTCTTTCTGGATTTCTAGGTTTTCTAGAGATGAAGGAGAAGAAGGTATCCCAGCTTACATTTCTTGGTTGCTGAGATTCTCTGCTAGGAAGAGTCTGCTAGGCAGATAGCAGAGATGGTGGAGACTCCTCTAGGCAGATAACAGAGATAGTGGCACTGCTAGGATATTAGCAGAGGTGCAGACTTTGCTAGGCGTATAGCAGAGAAGCTTTTAGTATTTGGCTTTGGCGTGCATATATGGAAGATGTTAAGTCGGTTTGCTGAAAGTCAAAGTTCTTAGTTGTTTGCAAGTTCAGACACATAACATGGAAATACCTCATAGAAAAAGAAAAATTAGTCTTCATTTCATTAAATATTTTATACAAGGAGGATCTACAACAAAATTGAAGAAAAATTACATTGACTTCGATCAAAAGGGGGAACGAGGCCTCAAGGGAAAAAAGTCAGTTTCCCTGAGATTGGAGCGATCGGCGGCTATATCTGGAAATTTCTGCTCCAGAAGCCAGCTGAGCTGCATGCCGCAAGGAAGGGGCACCTCCGGATTATGCTGAATGCACTCCCGTACGCCTTGAAAAATGAAGGCAGCCCAGTCTACCTCCGCTCGATCATCGAAGGCCATCATAGCCTTCCATACCTCCCTGGAGAAGGTCAAGTCATCATGATCGTAACTGACAATCATGTTTTGGATGATGCGGAACATCACCCTATATGCAGTCCAAAGACCGTAAGAAGAAGCCGTTAGGCTAAAATCATGCCAGGAAAAATGTTTCCACTTCTCCCACGCTGACCATTCTGGCGCTATCTCTCCTCCACGGTAGTCCCATATTGAGAGAGGACCCCGGCGAAGGCCGAAGTCCAGAGCAAAAGAATCAGGCGTCCATCGGACAAGCTGATTCCAGAACACGCCATATATAGCATCCTCCTCGTGAGCGCAGGTGCGGAGGAAGTCCTTGAGGTGAACCTCTTGGAACTGGCAGGGAATTGTGCTGATGAACCTCTCGAGTCCGTTCTGCCGAACGGCGGCCATGACTTCCTCAGCCACCATGTAGTCGGATTCGTACTCGGTGTACAAGCCACACTCATTAAGAATTTGATTTCTTCGGACAATCACTTCTCGTGGAGAATCCATTTTTGAAGAAGGAAAGTTTTTTTTTGGAAGACCACAGGGAAGGAAGAAGGTGAAAAGAAAGATGAGTGAGATAAAGGGTCATCACATAAGGCGGAATTTATAAGCAGAAAAATGGTCTTGTTCTCTCATAATGACTGGCCGAAAAATCTTTCAGAAGATCGCGTCGATTCAGTCTATCTCTCGGAATTCGAATAGTCACGGAGAGAGAAATCGACAGATATGTATGGATGTTTAATCAAAGATAGCAGTGACGAAAGGTGGTCAATCAGCGTAAGGCTCGAGATATTTATTACAAATCTTGACTACTAAGTCTTAGTAGATATCTCGAGTGTGCTGATAGATTTGGAAGGGTAGCTAGCATACCTTCTACTAGCACGAGGATGCTACACTCTAGCTTCCACTGGAATTCACGATGGTAGACTGCTGAGTCCAAGCTCTCAGCAATCTCAGAAGTTGAAGCGGGAAGACCTAAATTCAAATTGATAGGACCCGACGCGGTGCATTTAATGTACACAGACGATTGCGTCGAATCAGGAAGTGCCACGTCAAAAGCACTCAAGCGTTCTTCGGAACATAGGAGACCATACGGAAGGTCGTGCTAAATCTGAACCGTTGATTGATGATCAGAGGGAATTTTTCAGTCGTTGGATCCTGGACATACAATCAATCTCATTCATCGTTTAAAACTTTCCACACTTTGAATATTTTTGAATCCCTAGAATACCAGAGCCCCCAAATTCAACCATCTTCTGTCAAAAAAGTCTAACCCTGAATCATCCAACCCGTCTTTGAATATACCATAATTCTTTCATAAACCTACTGCAAATGTAACATTACATGCGCAACATGCACCGGAGTTCACAAATATCATAACCAGAGATGATATCAACACCTCGATTCCTTATTTTCGGTTAGTTTCTCTCTCCCAGAAGAAGGAATAGATTGGACTCTCTGATGCTCAGAAGCGGGCGGCGCAGGTACCAAAAGATAGGATTCTGTTCACTCCCTTAGTATCTGAACAGTTTCCTCAATGGATTATAAATGCCCTAGTGCATGCAAAAGTAGTCGAATACCTTTCCGCAGAACCTAAGCGATTTCGTCCCCACATGGTCTCCGAATTCTATGCAAGGGCCGTTTTCAATGACTATAGATCATTTACCACCTCTGTTTTTGGTACCATCATCACCGTCGTCTTCGCTGCGACGTTTGGGCTGAAAAACTCAGGCGACCGTATCTCCACTTATAAGGTAGTTCAAATGGATGCAATGAAGGAGAAATGGAATGTTTGGAAGAAGCCTGAGATACAGGAGGATCCTGTTGGGAATTATCCCTAAAATCTTCCTTAGGACTTATTTGTAAAAGGTTTTGTTGGATCAAACCTTATCTAGTTGGTCGATCATTTGCTGAAATCTAGAAAGTCTAACGCAACTTGTAAAAGTCCTGTATAAGCTAAATATCGAGTTGTAATAGACTAGTGTGCTATGAAGATTCCCTAGCAGAGGAGATAAGATGACTCGGAAGATCAAATTCACAGACTGCTAGAGAAGTCAGCAAACAAGAACGTAGGAATGCTAAGGAATTAGCATTTGCACGTTTCAGCAATCAATAAAGAATCACATATAAAACAAGTCAAAGGATCTCAAGGAATATTCGTTTAGCAACGTTGAAGCCAAGCTGCGACTCTGACAAAAAGGACGTACAAGGGACGAGACTTTCCCCAAGTAGTCTGGGAAGTACATCTCCACCCAGAAAGGCGTTCTACCAGTTTAATCCATTCTTGGAAGAAAGAAGCCGTTGTGTCTAACGGGTATGGAGATTCAAAGTTTTGAATCTCCAACTATAAAAGGCGGAATTCAAGAACTGGATAGACTACTGCTTTTACAAATCTACAAGTGCTCTTATCACTTTACTCACGAACGCTCAAGCTAAAGATTCCCTTGACAAAGTGATCCTTAAAAGTAGTCAGTTGAGAGACATCTTAAAGTCTATCTGAAGACTCTCAACAACCTGTGGTGTCGTTCATTGACGTACTGACACTCCATTGAAGATATTCCTGATTGCATTCAAGGATATCTCAATCATTGGGATTCATTTCTTTCAGAAAGGAATCCAACAGTCACTCTTGAAAAACTGTGACTCACACGGGCACTAGCCGCAGACCTATCAAGTTCCGAGGCAAACTTTAAACGCCTCATTAGCAAAGGACAAGTTTTACGAAGGTGCGCCCTTGACTTGCCCGGAGCTGTGTTCGGAGAAGCTCAGATTCACGGAGGATAGCTGTCAAGTAGCCAGGCCGAAAGTTCACTGCCTACTTAACTGGAAAGGCGATTCCTTGTACTCTGTATACTTCTCTAGTGAAATTCTTAGCGCTTCGGCTAAGGAGTGGACGTAGATCTATTTGATCGAACCACTATAAATCCTGTGTTCATCTACTGCTTTACTTACTGTTTTATTAGTTTGCTGTTCAAAGATTGATTTAAAACCTAGCAACAGAGTTGCTAGTGTATATCTGCAAACTAACATTAAAATCAACTTGAGTTAAGAAATTATCTTGCTGATAACAATATTAAGTGCAAGTAACTTTATTCTATTCCGCTGCATTTCGTGTTGAACTTTCAAACACGACGACTCTGATATTTCGGGACCAACAGATCCATCGCATCCTTGGAAGGTAGCCACTCCTATACATCAGTTCAAGGAAGATTACAGGCTTCTTGCCGATCTTGTAATAAAGATGTTTCAATGTGACGCTGGCTCGTACTCGGAGCTATCCGCTAAGAAATATGCTGTGTTGATGGCTCTTGTGGATGGCATAAATGGAATTGGGCTCAATTCTTTTTCGAGCATTGGCTGGACCATGCTAAAAAGAATTTGAGAATAAAGCAAGGCGAGGGAAACTTCACCTCCAATATCAACTTTGGACTGAAAATAAGTAAGTTCCTAGAGACTATCTTTAGCGAGGAGGACCTTGATGAAGGCGAAGCTCTGCTCTCAACTGATTATATTCCCCTATGGAAGAAACAAACTCTTGCTCAACCGTCACTGGCAGCAAAGACATCTACTGGAGAGATGGTGCTGCAACCGGCCATTCCTCTGACTGCTGAAGAGGTTGCCTCTTTGAAAAAGATTGCTGAAACAGAGCAATGCTTTCAGAATCTAGAAGACATCGAGAAACTCTGCCACTTGCCCGATGATCAGATTGAGGAGATCTTAGCCGAGAAACAAGGTGAAAAACAGGCGCCAGTCCTCGGTGCGATAGCAATTCCTATGACCAAGAGGAAATAGCCTGACGTTGCAATTCCTGAGAAGTTAAAGTGTCGGACAAGGCGAAAGCTTGTTCTGACCTTCGAGAAGGAGAAAGCAGGGAGGGAAGCAACAGAGAAAGTAGCTGCTAACGAGTTAGACAACACTACATTATTGGCTCGGAATCTAGAGGAACGTCTCAGAGTGATACGAGAAATGAAAAAGAAGAGAGCTGAGGAGAAAAAGAAAATCGAAAAGAAGAACTTTAAGAAGACAATGGAGCAAATAACGTTTGATGCCAGAGACGAAAATTTTGAACAGGTCAAGCAGGCTACTTTTGAGCGAGAAGCCAAGAAAGCTGCTGACCAGCTAGCATCGAAGACACCTGCACAGATGCCAGTAGAGGTAACAAAGGAGACCACTGCTATCACTAAAGGAAAGGAGAAAGTGATTCCTGTTGAAATCACCTCTAAATCAACTGCTACTAAGAAGATAGTGCCTACAGAGGAAGCCCTATCTGATGAAGCCTTTGGTCAAATGCTTTAAGATGGAGCTTTCAATGATCAATCCGCACCAAAAGGCAAAGGATGCATTCCTTTCAGAGATCGTACTGATGAGCCATACCTCATCTCTGACTCTGATATTGTGCCACACCGTCCTGAAGGTTTTGGCCCCTCCGGTTCGCAATATCATGCAGCTGGTAGTATCGCTGGAAGTGCGGGTGCTGAGATTAGCTCTTCCCCTACTAATATTGAGGAAGAGATTCATACTATTGCGGAGAATGTTGAGATTCCAACCGCTGAGTCAGCGGAGATCCAACAAGATCCAGACTTCATTGATACTTGCTTATCTGAATCTGACTCAGAAGGAGAGTCTGAGGATATCTTTAATGCCAAAAACTTAAAGAAAAAGACCGCTGGAACAAATGAAGAATACCGAGTTCCATTCGTAGGACTTCCTGGTCCAAGATTCAAGCTACGGAGAGTGGCGCAAATATGTGCAGCTAGAGACCCGACGGATGAGGTAAACTCTGATCTCTTCCCCATGGCTTTTGAGATCGAAGAATTTGTGATGAATGAAGTTGAGAGAGACATTGCTAATATCTATTACACTGAGATTGATGAGACCACACCCGAAGGAAAGGAATTAGAAGATGAATTCAGGTGATGGAGGAAATATGATTACATAATGTACCAGCTGTCCTTCGAGGAAAAGCTGCTAATGCTTACCTGCAAAGGAGCCAACTTCTGGAGAATAGAGGAAGTCTGGGCAAACAATTGGATTGATCAGGTTGCTGGTGCCAAGAAATTCACGGATAAACAAGTATTCGCCCGACTCCGTGCTATTAAGGCCCATAGACTGGTTTCTCATTCATCTTTGCCTACCTCCATCTTTGGTCCTGATGGCATCTCCGATGCTAGAATTGAGCTAACAATGCGTCAGACACGGGCAGCTGCTGAATACATGCAACGCCAAGCAGAATTTGAGAAAATTAAAAGAGAAAGCTTGAAGTTAAGGTTGGAAGCTGAAAAGGAAGAGGAAGAAGAAAAAGAGCTTGGGGATGCTGATCGCTGGATTGTCTCATGTCTGGCATTTGTAATTCATGAGTTAGTTCAAGAAGAAATAGAGCGCGCTGCAGTGAATGATCAAATCATGGATGGCGCACAGCAAATAATGAATGAGGAAGCTATCTACATGGCTGCTCAACCAAAATTAGAAGAAGAAAGGTTAGCAACAAAGGCTGTTGAACATGCTACCGCAAAACGAATCTGAAGCATGGAATCTGCCCAATGTTTATTTGATGAAGAAGCAGTCTATCAAGAAGCTCATGGTGCATCTGATGTTGTGACAGAGGAGATTTCCACTACCGGAAGTCAAGCGGTCGCTGAGGATACTGCTAATTCGGATGCAGGGGAGGCAAGTGCTCAAGGACTTGAGGTTTATGTTCCGGAGTCTGCTGTGATGACAGTCAATGGTGGACATGTCTCACATCCTGAACATGTAGCAGGGCATGAACTTGCTATTCCTGATACCCCCATAAATGCTGAGCCTGTGCAAGTCAATCTCCAATCCTACGTTGTGTCCTTGATCAATACAGCCTTGCACCAACGTGACATTCAACAAGCTAAGGCATATGAAGAAGTCAGGAGAGGTGAGGTTTCAGAAGTTAAATCCACAGTCACCGTGGTTCAACATAAGGTTGATCATGTTGAGGACAAGGTCACTCATGTAGAAGAAACCATTTCTACGGTACATACAAACATGGTGGTCATTAAAGTGGATGTTGCTGCACACAAGGAAGAGACAACTGCTACCTTCAAGTCTTTCTCCACCACTATCTTTGATGCGATCAAAGAGGGGGAAGAACAACTGAGCATTGAAGACTGAAAGTAGAAGAAGAAGAGCTGATAAAGAAAGAGCTGGCAATTCAGATGGAGAAGCTAGAGAAAAGATTGGAGAGAGAAGAAAAGGCGAGGGAGGCAAGCCAAGCTCCTCTAGAAAAATTTATGGCACTGACAATGAGCAAACTAGTTTCTTTGGACAAGTCAAAGCCTCCTCCTGATGCTCAAAGCTAAGATCATGTCTCTCTAGCTCATATTTTCTCTTGGTTCTGATTTCTCTTGGTTTCTGATTGATTTCATTGTAACTTGTATTGTCCCAAATCATATATGAAATCATCAGATCAGTGACAAAATCTCATTGTCCACTTCTGATTTTTTTGGTGTGCGTACCTTAGTTGACATACACTTTTTGTGTATTCAACAAACTTGAATGTGGATACTATGTTGATTGCTGGTTGTTTAGTAAATGTCTGCTGTTCTTAAGGATGCTAGGATTTCTAGCACATTATATCTTCAACATTTACTTGTGACTTATTAAGCGAGAATATTTCCCAGCATATTTTGAGGGGGATTTTTTTAATCCCAGCAATCGATAGTAGGCTTTGGTTGCACCAAAAAGGGGGAAATTGTTGGGAATTATTTTGTAATTCTCCCTTTAGGATGAATTTGTAATAGGTTTTGTTGAATCAAAGCCTTAACATTTGGTCGATCACTGCTGAATTCTAGCATAGTCTAGCAACTCTTGTAATGTCTTGTATAGGTTAAATATTGAGTTGTAATAGGTTAGATTGCTAGAAGCCTTCCTAGCAGATAGAAGAGACTCCTAAAGGAATTAGTAGTCAAGCGCGAAGAAGGAGATTGCTAAGGCATTAGCAATCAAATGAAGTGACTGCTAAGGAGCTTTACTCAGCAGTCGAAGATAACAAGGTCAACAGGACGCCAGAAAATGTTAGCAGATTGCTAAGAAGATAGCATTCGCTAGCACATAGCAGATTGCTAAAGGCATTAGCAATCCGGAGTCAAAGGAATCAAGAAAGCTAGCGGATCGTTCCAAAGGAGCTTAGCAAAGCAAGACAGCCAACAATGATTGCTACACTACCGTTCTGACAACCGTACGCACAAGGACAAGACTTTCCAGAAGTAGGTAAAAAAAAGCACTGTACAAAGCCAGAAAGGACGGTGAAAGTCGAACCATTCTTGGACAAGGAAACCGTTGTGTCTAACGGGTATGGAGATTCAATGTTTGAATCTCCAGATATAAAAGACAAGTCTAGATGTGAGAGAAAAAAAAGCTGCTCATTCAATACACGAACACATTCTAAAGAGATTTCTAAGACAAAAGCGAAAAGCTAAAGAGCAGTTAGTTGAAAACCAACATTCGAAAGATATTCAAAGCATTCAACTACCAGAGTGTCCCTATTGATTATCTGACACTCCATTGAAGAGATCCCTTGACTTTGATCAAGATTCTTCAATCATTGGGATACCTTCCTTCATTGGAAGCATCCATCAGTCAATTCTCTGAAAAGGGTTTTTGACTAGGACGGGCGTCTGGCCGCAATCAAAGAAATGCTCGGAAGGAAATATAAATCTTCCATAGTAGCAAAGGCGAGTTTTACATAGGTGTGCCCTTGATTATGTCGGAACTACACCTAAGGAGTTGGGATTAACTCAGGATAGCCGTTAAGTAGCCGGGTCAAAAGTTCACTACCTACTTTACTAGGGAGGCGAATCCTTGTATTCCGTATACTTACTTAGTGAATTCTTAGCGTTTCGGCTAAGGAGTGGACGTAGATCTTTTGATCGAATCACTATAAATACTGTGTCGTTATTGTGATTACTATTTTATTGCTTAATATTTGATTAAGATTTGAAACCTAGCAACATAGTTGCTAGCGTATATCTGCAAGAAAAACCTAAGTAAAGTTGAGTTAAACAATCTTCGATAAGAACTTAAAGTGCAAGAGAACGTTTATATCATCCGCTGAGTTTCGTGTGTGTATTGAGTTATCACTACGACGACTCTGATCTCAAGGACCAACACATGTAATAGACTAGATCTATTTGGTTATATATTTTTATTCGATCTGTAAACCAAAATGAGAAAGAGAATAAGAACAGCGACAACAAGTGTGCTGCAGTAGTTTCCGGTGGCTGGATAGGCACAGCCACGTGCGTCGGTGGCCGACAGTGGCGGCCGCCGGCAGGCGATGCAGTGGCCGCGCGCAGGAGGCGCGCGGCGGGTCTCTGCAAGCTGCAGTTTTGTGCGGCGATGTTCACCCAGCAGCAGCAGTTCGCAACTTTCCCCTCTCCTCTCCCTCGCGGTGGCAGCGGCGTCGGCCCCGACTGGCACAGGTCGTTGCGGCACTGCGAGACCCGTGCATTGCTATGCACTGAGGTGGGAGGAGGCGAGTGGCGGGTCGCTTTGTTCGCGACAGTAGCTGAAACATCGTGCAGCGGCAGCCAATCAAGGTGCTGCAGCATCGGACGATTGCTGCCAACGGGTGGCGCAGGAGGGGCGGTGGCTGTAGCAGCGGCGGTGGATGTAGCAGCGGTGGCGGCTAGGGTTTTGGGTGGTGAAGGCTGTGGCTGCAATCCTAGCAGCAGCTAGGGTTTGCACATCAGGGTTTCTAGGCACAGGCTGAGCGCGGGCTCGGCGGCCCGGAGGCGGTCCGAGCTGCTGAAAAATTGGGTTTTCTGAAAATTAGGGTTTTACAACCCTATGTGCCTGAAACCCTAATTCCTAGCCCAATAACCCAATATTTTTCCAATCCAAAATTGCAGATTTCAAGTTAAAGAGTGGGAGCCCATTTGAAGATCTGTATTAAATTAAATCATTGTAATAGATAGATTTAATTTTATTTCCCATGTAATTGCGTCAAGGGGCCGCGGGAAATTTTATTTGTTCATTTAATTGTTTTCTCGTATGATGTGATTTATTATGTGCGCACTAGTAAATAATGGGAAAGCATGCTACTGCTTTTATTATTTATTTTTAAAGCATGTTGTAGATAATAGGGAAATATGTTATTGCTTTATTATTTACTGTTTAAAGCATGCTTTATGTGATTTATTTTATATATTAAATTATGTCTATAAATTCTGGAATCATGTTGGGAAATATGATGAAATTTTAGATGTGACATAATTTGTAGATCATAAAATAATATGTGCGCATAAGAACCTTTTGAAAGAAAAAGACTAAGCAAGATTTTTTAATTAAAATCAACAAGACCTCCACAATGCGGTGTCTTATTAGAAGTGGGCAGTGAAGTGAGTAGACGTCTACACAACCGTAGCTTGCTTACTTTATTTGGTCATAAGTTCTAAAAGATGAGATTTCTAAATAAAACATTTAAACATGTGAGAAGTGGACAGTAAAGTGAGTAGACGTCTACACGACCGTAGCCTGCTTATTTTATTTGCTCATAAGTTCTCTAGGATTGTTTTAAATGAGATAACAAAGGTTGTAAGAGGCATGCATCATGGGTGTAGTACGTGTGACAAATCGTCCTTTTAACTTCTGGAGTTAGAATTGTGGTCAAATGCTAGGATGTTGCCTGAGTACGAACTCATGAATGATGTCCCTGCTCAGATAGGCTGAACATGGTCTTAGTTTCATCTCCGATTATTAATTTCATTTGCCGGCAAATACCTGGCATGGATTGAAATTAAAGACTGGAACTTCAAAGAGTAGTCTGGTTAGGTGGTCTGCTGTAAACGTCTTCCAAAGGAGCTTGCGGTAGATGCACCTAGGCAATTGGGGGAAACAATTGTATTGGTTTATCAAAAGGTTACAATGCATATTTGTTTCAATGTTCTGCATGTATGTTCTTACTTTAATTAATTATTGTTTTCAAATATGTCTATGAATAATGTCATCAATATCTTTGCACAAAATCAATTAACTGGTCCGAATTTCTTGGAATGGAAGCGCAACCTAGATTATATCATAGTTGCAGAGGAACATCAATATGTTCTTAACACTCCCTGTCCAGCTATCCCCACTGCTGAGTCAAATAATGTGGAGCGGAACCTCTATGACAAGTGGGTCAAGTCTAATAATGTAGTAAAGTGCTACATGATGACCACTATGTCTAAGATGCTCCAGCAACAACATCAACACTATGACAAAGCAACTGAGATTATGAATAGTCTCATAATTACTTATGGGGAATCAGATAAAGATGTCAGATTTAAGCTCATGAGAGAGATCGTGAGTTGTAAAATGACTGATGGTAGCTCAGTGATGGAGCACGTTGTTTCCATGACTCACCTCATGGATGAACTGACGTTGCATGGAGGAGGTATTGAAGGGGATTCCCAGGTCCATATCATACTCAACTCACTTCCGAAGTCTTTTGAGAACTTTAGGCTGAATGTTGTCATGAGTAAAAAGGAGTACACTCTCAAAGAGTTACTTAGTGACCTCATGGCAGCTGAATCAGTCATGCAACCTGAAAAGGCAGTCTTGGTTTCTTCCGGTAGTCGCCCTGCTTCATCGAAAAGTGCTAAAGGGGTAATTGGAAAGAAATTCAAGAAGACAGCTTTTGGAAGCAAAAGTTCTGGGAAAAATAAGACTGTGACACCGGGGAAGAAGGGCAAGTGTTTCCGTTGTGGCAAAATTGGTCATTGGAAGAAGGATTGTCTGACCAAGCGGGTTGGACAAGGTACGTCATTAGCATTTGTAACGGAAACATGTTTAGCATCTGTTTCTACCCATTCGTGGGTAGTGGATACTGGAGCTACTGATCATGTTTGTTACACTTTGCAGGGACTCAGGTCGATAAGACAGCTGAATGATGATGAGGTGACGATCTCCATGGGTAATGCTGCTCGTGTGTCTGCAGTAGCAGTTGGAGATGTTACATTATGCTTTCAAGACAATGTTCTGATTTTAAGAGACATTTTGTATGTGCCGGATTTCCGGCGGAACCTTATTTCTGTTTCCTGTTTAATAAATGATGGATTTTCAGTTATTTTTTATAGTCATGTTACTATCACTGGCAATAACGGTGTTATCTATCGTGGGATACAGAAAGACTCTCTTTATATCATAACTTGTTTGCATAAATCTTCCGTGAATGCTGCATATAACTCATTTAATCATAAGAAGAGAAAGTTTTCATCTTCTGATGAGGATCTTACATATCTATGGCATCTGTGACTTGGTCACATCAATCTAAAGAGGATCAAGAGACTCGTGGATGATGGAACGTTGGATTCAATCCAGGTAGTTCCACATCGAGTTTGTGAATCATGTATAGAGGGAAAGATGACGACCAGGCCTTTCAAGGCAAGTCAGTCTCCAGCAAGTGATGTGTTGGAACTGATCCACTCCAATTTATGTGGATCGATGTCTACGCAAGCTCGTGAAGGATTTAAGTATTTCATCACTTTTATGGACGATTACTCGAGATATGGGTATGTTTACTTCACTACAAGTCTAAATGCTTTGAGAAATTCAAAGAATTCAAGGTGGAAGTAGAGAATAAGTTAAAAAAGACCATTAAGTCTTTACGATCTGATCGTGGTAGTGAGTATCTCAGTGATGAGTGATCACTGTAAAATCTACAGATTAATTATAGCAATAGTGGCAAATAAATTTGGAAAGAACCCAAAGGTTATCGAATACAGGGGAATTGTATAACGAAACTATCCTATGTACTAACTATGATCCTAAGATTCATTGTTTGAGGAAACATAAAATCAGTGTTTTGACTTGGAAAATAAAGATGACAATACTGAAAATTAAAAATGTTTTGAAATCAAATTTAAAGGAACACAGATTCTAGGGAAGAAATTTTATTATGGATAACATGTAAAAACCAATTAATTTAACAGGTGGAATACTGCAATAATGTTATATATCCTTGGTTGGGCAAATATAACCTAGATTACTAATTAGTGACTATCTCCGCTCGGTCTCAAGAACACCAAATTTGTCAATCTGATAAGCAAATCAGTTCAATTTCTATAGTCTAATACATCTCATTGGACAGTATAGAGTATATCATGCATTCCTAATCTCACTATCAATATTCACCTTTCGGTCCTTCTATCAATAGCTAGACATCTAAATTAATTGTCACCTTTTGATCCTTGAATTAATCTAGAATTATAAAATAAACACATGAATCATGAACCTAATTAATTAATTCTAAACATGCATCCATAATAATATCAACCCAAGAATCCGCTAGGGTTTCTAGCCAGTCATCGCAGATAGAAATCCAAAAGAAAACATATTAAATTGCATAAAAGTAAATAATTTACTGGAAAATAAAAGGGTTTTGTGTTTCCCAACTCTCAAGACTCTAAAAACTTAATTGCAGAATGAAATATGATCAGAGGTCTGAAAAATATGAAAGGGGGTGTTGAAAAAGTCGAATTTACTAGGCTATTTATAGAGGTGGATGTGTATCCTATCAAATCTAGGGCTAAATATATGATAAAATCCGATTTTGATTGAATTTCCGCGCCAACAGGTTTGCATCGATCAACGTGGCTTCCACGTCGATCGACGTGAAATGTCCACGTCGATCGATGTGGATTCCACGTTGATCGATGTGGTCCTGTCTCGCCCCCTTCTGCACGGTCTCACGGTTTTGGCCATAACTTCCTCTCCCGAACTCCGATTGACCCGATTCTAGTTGCGTTGGAAAGATAACTCGTAGCTCTATCCATTTCCATGCGCCAATAGCCCAAATATTCCTTGTGTGGAAGAATGCTTCACTGCAACTCTTGCACGTCACTGC
This sequence comes from Plectranthus barbatus, assembly GCA_026898455.1. NCBI lineage: Eukaryota > Viridiplantae > Streptophyta > Magnoliopsida > Lamiales > Lamiaceae > Plectranthus > Plectranthus barbatus. Next base: position 524,470 of record JAPKLW010000054.1, on the reverse strand, counting down.
TTTCGGAATGTTTTTCCAATGAATTTGGCCTATAACCTGTAGAAACACACCGAAGCACGCATAATACCACCCAATATAGACTCATGCATAAAATATATATATATATATATATATATATATATAAACTCAATAAAACTATGTAGAATAGTAGAAAATAATATAGATAAGCGAGTAAAATAATGATCTTATCAAACCCCCCAAACTTGAACGTTTGATTGTCCTCAATCTATAGGCAAGAAAGAAATCAAAAGATCATACGATTAAAGTACAACGCCTCACTAGATTCATCATAGTCAAGGGTAAAAAATCCACTACACACAAGCAATTTGAAAGAGACAAAAAATCCATCAGTTGTGGAAGAACTCACAGGAAGTGTATCGCTCAACTCTCAAGTGTTTAAGGTATAGATGAAAACACTCAGCAACATGTATGAAGAAATTTCTACCATTGGCTTGCAAATTTTCTAATATCTCCACTTCTAAAATGTGTACACAAGCCTAGAATCAAAAATGACTTTCATTAGGTTGTAATGTAGGCTTTTTCTGATAAGGTAGGGAAATATGATCAAGTGACTATAATCCATTAAGTGGCCAACTCAACAAACTACAACCACTATCAATCATTATCCACCTCATCTCCTCAAATATATCAATAACACACAATTTTCTTCTAGCTCATTTTGAATCTCTTATGCTCTTTATATAATTTTGTATTCTTTTGTTTTTACAGAGCTCATGAGAATTCTAATTATTTCTTTGAGCTTCTTTTTCACACATCTTTTCACCACTAATTTATATTTTCTTATCTCCATCTCACAATCATTCTACCCCATATACCACAACTCAAGACATGAGAGAAACCAATACTTCTTATTAATCTCATAGACAAGGAAAGAAAATTTTTGTATAGGCTCAAAAGTGGCTAACTAGGGAAAATTTAATGTGAAGGGACAGTGTTTAGGGAATCGGACTATCAAAGATGGCCTAAGATCATCTCCTAAACTTGTGCACACTATGCAGTCTCAACACACAAAATAGGCAAGTTCTAGAGAAATAAAAACACACATTTGAATCTCACATCAAACGAAATAAGGCTCAAAATCTCACACAAGGGTTTAAAATTTTCTTCCACAGTCAATTTCAAATCAGCTCAATCGGCATGCAAGTGTAAGTGTCAAATCAATCCTATCATGCGGTATTCTACATTCATAGGCATCTAACCACAATCACAATAAATTCAAACTCAACCCTCAATCAATTCTAATCTCACAATCTCATTCGGGTTATATCAAAACTTAAAATCTTTCCCCACAAAATAGCATAAAACTAAAAAAAATTAAAGGCGGAAAGAAGAATATATAAAAGATAGAACGTTCCATCTCTTGTCCACATCCCCCAAACTTATTTCCAACTCGAAGAGTGGAATAAGTTTGAAAATTAGATAAAAAAGGGAACGATACCTGGTAGTTGATCTCAGACATCAACTTTTTATCCACCTGGAGTCTTCGAATGTTGCGCAATGTGAAATAATTGCTGCTGGCATTTTGCATCAATCGACAGAGGATTGCGTCGATCGACATGAAGCCTTCTTGTTGATCCTCGTTGTAGATCGAAGTGTATCAAGCCGGGCTGCTTGGCGTCGATCGATGCCAGGCTGCGTCGATTGACGTCGAGTTGTACTCCAATTTTTTTATTTATTTTTTTAACTGCAAAACAACTCCCAACAAGTGCTTGATTTAACGTCGCAGCTCGACGATACCTCAAATCACTACCAGGGAGGTCGGGTCTAGACTCGCCGACCTTTGGAATCCACCATGTATACTTTCTGGGCCTTGACAATGCTGGTGAGCTCAGAAAAAGGCGGCGTAGTTGACACTTTCACCCCTCCGTTTCCTCGCTCCCATTCAATAGTAGTTGCTTCCTCCTCCTCAGATTCATCTCCTTCTTCAATAGTGGAGACCCTATTGCACTCTGCCTTCTTCTTGCTCTTGTCGATCACAAAAGTGATCTTCTCGTCGTTCGCTCAGAGTGTGGTCTCGCCGCCTCGACAGTTAATGAGAGCAGTGCTGGTGTTGAGAAACTCATGCCCCAAGATCATGGGCACGTTCTCGTCCTCCTTCATCTCCTGCACCACAAAATCTGCAGGAAAAATGAGATGGCCCACACGAATGAGCACATCCTCTAGTATACCTTTCGGGTGGGACACAGACCGGTCCGCCATCTACAGGGTGATTGTTGTGGGCCTCATCTCTCTGATGTTGAGACGCTTTCACCCCTCCGTTTGCTCGCTCATATTCAATAGTAGTTGCATCCTCCTCCTCAGATTCATCTCCTTCTTCAATAGTGGAGACCCTATTGCACTCTGCCTTCTTCTTGCTCTTGTCGATCACAAAAGTGATCTTCTCGTCGTTCGCTCAGAGTGTGGTCTCGCCGCCTTGACAGTTAATGAGAGCAGTGGTGGTGTTTAGAAACTCATGCCCCAAGATCATGGGCACGTTCTCGTCCTCCTTAATCTCCTGCACCACAAAATCTGCAGGAAAAATGAGATGGCCCACGCGAATGAGCACATCCTCTAGTATACCTTTCGGGTGGGACACAGACCGGTCCGCCATCTACAGGGTGATCGTTGTGGGCCTCATCTCTCTGATGTTGAGACGCTTGTATATGGAGTACGACATCATGTTGATACTGGCCCCAGTATCATATAGTGCTCTCTCGAACGTGTGTCCCCCAATCTCAACCGGAATAGAGAAGCATCCAGGATCGCTTCTCTTGATGGGCACCTGCTTTTGCAGTAGCAGACTGCACTGCTCGTGGATCTTCACCATCTCGTTCTCCACGAATTGCTTCTTCCAACTCATCAATTTCCGGAGGTACTTCATGTGTCCCAAAATCTCCTTCAGTGCTTCGATCAGTGGGATGTTGATGCTGACCTTCTTTAGATTCTCCACAAATCTAGAGAACTTCGAGTCCTCTTTCTGCTTCATGAACCACTGTGGGAATGACATAGGAGGAGGTTGATCTTCAGACTGCCTCAGCTTTTTTCCTGGACTGGGCTTCAGCTTCGATCGATGCAGGGTTGCGTCAATTGACGTGGCTCTATCTTTTTTGTCGATCGATGCAGGAGGTGTGTCGATCGACGTGGCTCTATCTTTAGCATCGATCGACACGGGAGGTGCGTCAATTGATGTGGATCCCTCTTCTGCACAATTTTGCTCCTTTTTGCCTCCAAAATTGTTCATAACCATCTTGGGACTCTTGTAGCTCGTCCCAGACCTCAGAGTAATGGCATTCACCGTCTTTTCCTTTGCCGGGTTCACCTCTATTGTACTTGGGAGCTGTCCCGGCTTATGCTGATTGCTAAGAGTAGTAGCTATTTGGCTCAGTTGGGTGTCCTACATCTGAAGATGTTTCGTCATCAGCTGCATGTGGTTGGCCGTCCCCTTCACCTCGGTTTCTACTTACCTAAACCGATTATCAGAGCTCTTGATGAATTTCTCGAGCGTCTCCTCCAGCACAGACTTCTTTCTTTCCACAATGTCTCCTCTAGTACCTACATCAAAACCGGGAGGAGGGTGCTCTGCTGCAGAGGGGTTAGAATATGCAAAATGAGGGTGAGTTCTCCCATGGTTGTATTGATACCCATGATTCCTCGGTAGTTATTTTGATAACCACCTCCAATATAGTTCACTTCTGCTCCAGCAGCTCCAGATGAGCTGCTCACCCCCCGATTGATGTAGTCAGCCTCCACGGGTGCTATGGCCATGCTTGGCTCTGCTGCAGCGGTAGCTGTGGCTTTTGCTGCTTCCAATTTCGCAATGTCTTCCCGGAGCTTTTTCACTTTAGCAACCACATCGAATTCTGGCTTTGTCTCAACTGCTTTGACTGGTAGTTGCCTCTCGGTCGGCCACTGATGGCTGTTCAGAGCCATATCTGCCAGCTATCCCATTCCCTCGGCTCTATTCTTCTTCATTAGGATTCCAACAGCAGATGCATCTACCAACTCCTTCATGTGTGGAGTCAGCCCTTCGTAGAAATGACAAACTTGCATCTCTAAATCAATCCCATGCCTAGGGCAGAGCTGCAAGAGCTCCTTGTACCTCTTCCAGGCCTCATGTAGTGATTCATCATACATCTGTTTAAAATGAGTGATATCAGCTTTCCTCTTCAGCAGTAGGCTCGGTGGGAAGTAGTTGGTGAGGAATTCTGATCGAAGTTCCTCCCATGTCCCTATCAAACACTTATCCAATCCGGAAAACCAAGACCGCGCCTCGTCTCTGAGTGAGAACGAGAACAGTCTTATTCTGATTACATCTTGGGTTACTCCGTTCTGTTTCACAATGTCACACACCTCAATGAATTGGTTGAGGTGGGCATATGGATCTTCTACAGCTCTCCCCGCAAACTGATTTTGCTGCACCATCTGAATAAGGCCTGTGCGTAGCTCAAAGTTGTTGGCATCGATGCCAACTCTAAATCCGGCCTCCGCTTGCTGTGGAAGAAATTGATTCAAGATGGACCTTTGCGGAACCACAATCTGCCTGTTGTTCAACTCTGCCAATCTTGCAGCTTGTTCTGCTTGAGTAGCCTGGGCTGCTTGTAGTTGTGCTCTCAGCTGCTGTACTTCATTCACAAATTGCTTCTGCTCCTCAGGAGTCATATTTTGCAGAGGTGTTTCAGGATTCTCTGCCATCTCTCGTTGTTTGTCTTTTCTTTTCTTTTTGATTTTCCTGCACGTTGCTTCAATTTCAGGGACAAAAGCCTCGAGTGTTTTTCCTTTGGCTCGCGTGTTCATGCACTTGCGCAGAAAATAAGTAGATATAAGTTTGGCGTCGACCGACGTGGATTCCACATCAATCGATGCAAGAGAGTGTTCAGCGTTGATCGATGCAAGGTGTGCATCGATCGACGCAGCAAAAATGATCGACGTCGATCGACGCGAACGGGCGTTGATCGAAGTAGGACGCAGACACGAAAACTCATGCACGCACACGTACAGAAAAATAAAACTCAATCCAGCAAATCCTAGAACGAACTAGTAACGAGATAAATTCTATCAAATCCCCAGCAACAGCACCAATTTGATCACTGTAAAATCTACAGATTAATTATAGCAACAGTGGCAAATAAATTTGTAAAGAACCCTAAGGTTATCGAACCCAGGGGAATTGTATAACGAGACTATCCTATGTACTAACTATGATCCTAAGATTCATTGTTTGAGGAAATAGAAAATCAAGGTTTTGATTTGGAAAATAAACATGACAATACTGAAATTAAAGTTGTTTTGAAATCAAATTTAAAGGAACACAAATTCTAGGGAAGAAATCTAATTACGGATAACATGTAAGAACCAATTAATTTAACAGGTGGAATACTGCAATAATACTATCTTTCCTTGGTTGGGCAAATATAACCTAGATTACTAATTAGTGACTATCTCCGCTCGGTCTCAAGAACACCAAATTAGTCAATCTGATAAGCAAATCAGTTCAATTCCTATAGTCTAATACATCTCATTGGACAGTATAGAGTATATCATGCATTCCTAATCTCACTATCAATATTCACCTTTCAGTCCTTCTATCAATAGCTAGACATCTAAATTAATCGTCACCTTTCAGTCCTTGAATTAATTTAAAATTATAAAATAAACACAGGAATCATGAACCTAATTAATTAATTCTAAACATGCATCCATAATAATATCAACCCAAGAACCCGCTAGGGTTTCTAGCCACTCATCGCAGATAGAAATCCGAAAGAAAACATATTCAATTGCATAAAAGTAAAGAACTTACTAGAAAATAAAAGGGTCTTGTGTTTCCCAACTCTCAAGACTCTAAAAACATAATTGCAGAATGAAAATATGATCAGAGGTCTGAAAAATATGAAAGGGGGTGCTGAAAAAGTCGAATTTACTAGGGTATTTATAGAGGTGGACGTGTATCCTCTCAAATCTAGGGCTAAAGATATGATAAAATTCGATTTTGATCGAATTTCTGCGCCAGCAGGTTTGCGTTGATCGACGTGGCTTCTACGTCAATCGACGTGAAACGTCCACGTCGATCGATCCTAATGTAATCTTTCAAAGTTATCAACATCTCAACATTTTTAGGGCTCGACTCTCAATTAACACATCCCTGAAGCATTAACAGCAAATGTTTACACTGCCTGCACTCACAGTTTTCACACTCAAATCACTTTAAAATTGTAATTCATGAAGGTCACCTCACCGGTGCCAAAACCAAACAGTTTTGCAAATTTTCATGCTCACGTGATTTTCTCAAAACATAACATCGATCACTTTCTTTCAACACATTCAACAAAGTCAGCACTCAACTTGACTCTAAAAACATACATACTTTTCACCAACATCTTCAATCACTCTCCGTTCAACCCATGAACTCAAATCATTTTCAAACCACTTTCAATAAACTCACAGAATTGCTTTCAAATCATTTTCAGCCACAATCAACATTGTGCTATCTTTTCAAAATTTCTTTCAACTTCATAACGTTTAAAGTGACTCAATTACTTAACAATCTTGCAAGAAGGTAACTTTAAAATACTTTAAAACATACCTCATGTTGAGCAGGATGGAGTGGGGTGTAATGTACGAGCAATCTCCTTCAATCAAATCCTAGAGTCAAAACATTTTAAACTCAAAGTTTCAAAAAAAAAAAATTAAAACAATTTCACCCTTTTCAAAACCTGGCTCTGATACCACTTCTGTAACTCCCCCATTTAGCCTTCCTAACTTTGAGGCACGTTACAGTCGTGGATTATCGATTTTCAAACACTTTGAAATAAATAGTGGAAAATTAAACAATTCAAAACTCCATTTATATACTTTCAAAAAGAGAGAATTAAAATAAGTAAAAAAATTAAACTTAGTTTTCTTCAAAAGATTTAAACATGAGAATGAAAATAATTCAGAGAGCGGTGCAACGGTGTGTGTAGCGTGATGGTGATATGCATGTGAGGATGCATATCAGAGGATTTTCAAAATCTGTACAACAATCCAGCTTCATCCTTTACACCACCACTGCTCCATCATCGCTAATCAACCTGCGCGTTTTAGAAATAACACGAGGGACTGGTTACTAATATACCCAATGAAACATGCTCGAAAATACAATTTAAGTATGAATGCTATGCAACTCACACAAATAAAAATGGGGTTTTATTGAAAGAAACCATGTTATCTAAAATATTTTCACCGCACGTACTATCTACAATGTTATTATATCTGTTTACCGTTGTGTAACTGGAAACTGGCCCACTTCCAAGTTACGATGAACAGTTGGGAATGGACGAACCACTCTACCCACTGTCATCAATTAGTACTCTAGTCTCAGTATAATACTTTGAGACCCGATCGATTAGCAAACACCAACTCTTTTCTCATTCCAACAAATCTCGTAAAGCACCCTGCCTTATTTCACAAACTGTAAAGCACCCTGCTTTACTTCACAAACTGTAAAGCACCCTGCTTTACTTCACAAATTGTAAAACACCCTGCCTTACTTCACAAACTGTAAATCACCTTGCCTTACTTCACAAACTGTAAAGCACCCTGTCTTACTATTAATGAGTCTTAGCACAGTACAATCCTGGATCTGTACTCATTAATTAAACTCTCTGACGATAGCAATCGACAGAGGAACAAATACAATAGCACAAAATATTTTAGTATAGCAATCAATTTAAAACTAAACATTTTCACACATTTTGAAAACTGAGCATGAAGCTCAGAAAGAATTTACTTTTACGGAAATAGTTCACACTTGGTGTTAAGCTTTTACAGAGTAGATGTCTCCTCGTTAATTGTGTAGTCCGAGCTTGGTCTCCTTATCTCCTATCTTCCTTCAATAATCACAATATACCACTGATTAGGATGGATAAACTAGGGCAGACATCTAACTCGAATCAATCAATTCCCAACATTTAATTTCATAAACCAACACTTGTTCTTACACTTACCATGCTTCTATCATCGTATATCGAACATATAAATCGAAAACGACTCAAAACAGATCAAGTTAAAGCGAGAAAACAAATTTTAAAAATTTTGAAATTTGTCTCGATCGATATGCCTCCCAAATCGACCGAGACACCCCCGATCGAAACACATCATCCTCGTTTGACACCGCTCGGATCGACACACCTCATCTCGGTCGAGATGAGTCGTCTTCCTCCTTTCTCTTTTTTGCAGAACCTGCAACTCGAGTTTTTACACTCCCAAACACATTCCAACACTAACAATCATATCCACACGCTCCTACAACACTCTAGATCATGATTCAAGCCCCCAAACTCGACAAAAACATGAAGCTCACCGAACGTATTTCATTGAAAAATATATTTTCCGACAAGTTTCCAATGTTGGCGTCATAGATTGCTTTCAAAAAATCAATGCTCGTCAAATTCAGTATTGTTATCATTGTAGTTTTATTTGAATATTATATATTTTTTTGTTGATTTTAAATTTATAATTATAGGACTTTGAATATTAAATAACAATTATTTATGTTTTTTCTATTCATATATTGTACCCTCAATTTTAAAATCTTGGATCTGCCACTGAGAATGAATCTTAATCACATAATATGTGCGTTAGATGTTTATAACACATTACGTAATTAAGTTCATACATCGAAAAGAAAATGGAACGGGAAAAAAAACTGGAGTCTGCACGAACCAGCCTCTCCCAGCCGAGTAAACAACACATAAATAAAAAAAAGTCAAGAATGAATTAAGGATACATTTATATGAGTATATTCTTTTAAAAGTATATTAGACAATACGAAAAACTATGTGGATCCACCACTACTTTACGCTAGTATATCATCTTCAAGTGGCCGCGGAGGAGTCGCTGGTAGGTTTCTAGCAACACTTGCAACAAAACCATTAGGTGAACACGCTCACAACAAAAGTGAAAGCCACAACGCCCAAAATGTGTGCTACATTTTCATTAATCATTGTTTAATGTTAAATATATTTTGTAGGGTTGTTTGTCATATTTATAGTCTTTTGCTTGAGACTAAGGGTAAAACAAAAGATTTGTTATATTCTTCTTTAAGACGGTAGTCAAATAATTACATTATTCATATATTCTAAATTCACTAAATAATTATAATATTATTAATTATGTAACACCCCTCATAAAATAGTAATTGCAATTATCGAATTTCCGCGATTTGTATTTTGCTATCGAATTAATTCAGATTTTCCGCGATCAATTTACGTTGGGAAATTATTATTTTGGAATTATTTTTTTGTCAGCTTTATTTTATTGAAGGAAATTAAATATTATTAATAGGCTTAATTAATATCGATTATTTATTCGGGTCACCAAAATTTTTGTATTGGGATGATATGGATCGATGAAATATCACGGTCTCCCGTGCAATAACGCAAAGAGATGTGGAGTTGACGTGAGGTGATATTAAAGTGACCGATGTGACAAGCGAATGACAACCACTTTAACCTTTTTAACTTAAGGTAATTCCGAATTTATCCTCACCTCCCTTCAATAAATATAACCTCCTCTCTCTCTCCACCACTTTTACTCTCTCACTCAAAATTTCTCTTGGAAGATTCCGGCGAGTTCCAGCAAGCTCTGACGAGGTTCCGGCAAAGGGTTTTCAAGGTAAAACCATACCTTTTCAGAATCCTCTCTTCGTTTCCTTTCCATTTTCAACCTTAGTTTTCCATTCTTTTTTATTTTGAAGTGAGAAATCGAGAAATCAAAGGTTAATCAAGCTCACGAAGGTTCATTAGCGTCAAGGAGGTATAAATCGAACCTCTCTCTAGCCATTTTGTTGATTTAAACATGTTATAGTTTATGCCCTAGTTTATGAATGTTATGATCGAAGCTCGATTTTGAGTTTATGAGTACGTATGTATGTTTAGCATTTAATATTATGAGCCTAGAATTGATATATCGACCTAGGAATCGAGTTTTGTTTATTTTGAAGCATATTTAGTATATTTGCCCTATTTGGAAGTATTGAGGTTTTCTCTCGATTCCCAACATTTTTAGGTGTTAAAATACACGTCTAGACTCATTATATAAGTTAGAAAACCATTTGGTGTTGTTAGAAATCGATTGGACGAGCCCGGATAACCGTTTGAGCCAAAAACAAGAATTTTCGCCGGAAGGCTTGCAGCCTCTGTTTCGACCGATTTCAGACCTGCATCGGTCGACGCGGCTGTATCGGTTGACACACGAGCTATGTCGGTCGACATGGTTGTGTCGGTCGACGTGGAAACCACGTCGGTTAACACGGAACCCTCGCTCAATTTTTCTCCATCGACCAGTCGTATCGGTCGACGTACGCCTCATATCGATCGACACGCTTGTGTCGGTTGACACCCACCTATTTCGGTCGACACAACCACGTCGATCGACATACACTCTGTGTCGGTTGACACAGAGTGCATTTTCTAAATTTTGTTTCTTCTTTCTTCGATCAATTCGACTTATCTTCAATATCATTCGACACCACTTTTATCAATCCACAAAGATCACTATTCTTTTCATTCCTACCCTCCTTGAAATCTTTTTGAATTCAAACCAACTTCGATTGTTCAATTCGATTAATCATAACTTAATCTTCTCTAGAAACAAATTGACGAGTTCTCATACTCTAAGGCGATGTACGATGATTCATAATTGATTATAAAATTCTTTCAATCATAATCTTCGAAGTAATGTTCCGTCATTTGAAGAAGTCTCATATTTGTTCAATCAAGTTGAACCATGAACATTCATTGCGAGTTTACGCTCAGTATTGAATCATGAGCTATTGAAATAATGTTTGACTATCTTGTTCGTCAAACCAAATTGTTTGATCATTCTTTCATATCCTTATCCAATGGCTCAACTTGAGAAGTCCAAGATCGATTTAGAGTCTAGAACTGTTTTGATGTGTCAGATTATGGATAATCTATTATCGTTGAGGATTAACTCGTATTCCTTACATCATAGGAAATGACAAGGAAATGATTGACGACTAGAGCAATCATCTGAGACCACATCAACTAAGGTGGGATTTCTTTTACCCCTATATCGTGGGCCAAACTAAAATTAAAATAATGTTTTCTTTTCAAAATCATATCAAGCATGAAATGAAATGTTTTGTTTTGAACTGCTTTATCATTGTCTACTGGTTTTTGTTTGCTATATGTCCTCTCTGTGGGGGAAACCCACTTTGAGAAGAACATCAAACGTATTCAACGTGGATGTTGACTCTGCGTTTTGAGTCTTATCGATCGTACCCAGGTAATGAAAGAGATATCATGGGTTAGTGCACTAGCTGACGTGTGAAGGTTCATGCCCTACTCGGACCTGCATCGTGACTGTGGTAGATGGCCACCTCCCAGTCACATAATCATTTGCAAATAGTTTTACTAAGATTTATGATATAATAGAAAATAATCAACAAAATAATATAAAATAGGTTTGGGCGGGATTAGTTATTTTAAACTACTCTCTTTAATATATATATAGATATAGATTAATTTCTTATTTTATTTTATGATTAATTGTCTATTTATGAATTATGATACGCATACATATTATAGTCAAAAATAGAAAATCATCTTGTACAGATAAAGAACTAATTAAGTATATTAAAAATAAGAAACTTTATTTATTTATTCTTTTTACTATTTTTCTAATATTTGATTTTTAAAATACACTATCATTACATGTAATAAAAATAATATAAACTAATTGATACAAAAATTAAATGAAATAATAATTTATTTCATAAATCATTGTATTTATATTATGAATAATAAGATTTGACCCTTGTTGCATTTATTTTAAGTATGGTTTTATATTCTGTTTGGTGGATAATATTTCCGAAAATAATAATCATAAAATATTAAATCTTGAGCGACAATATATATATATATATATATATATATATATATATATATATATATATA
>JAPKLW010000054.1:447989-512500 GCA_026898455.1 Plectranthus barbatus | reverse complement strand
ATATATATATATATATATATATATATATATATATATATATATATATATTATAAAAAATACTAAAATCTAATTTATTGTATATTCTTACCATTTTGATGCACTAAAAATGCAATAATTTTCTTGAGAGTAAATATAAACAAATTTTACGTTCTAGAGATTTTTACTTCATAATTAACCAATTAAATAGTTTAATTGATGAATTATTATTGTAACTATAATTTTTATAATTTATTCCCCTGGTGTTGTTTTCTGGGTGCTTGAAATATAAATAGCATGAGTTCCCTGCATATCAGACAACTCAAACTTCAATCCTTGGGTTTCCGTAGTAGCGGGTTATCTTATGGTCAATACACTCTATTCAAGTTTTCCGTAACTTGTGTTAACCATTTAAGTCCCTCTTTGTTTTTCAATCTCATATATAGTCTAATTGTGTAATGAATTTCACACGTGTTTTAGTTATATAAGCTCTCATAAATTTAATATAATTTAACATTTCTCATTCATTCTACTTCCTGATACAATAATATACATTCTTTATACATGTAGGTCGGGTTCATGTTGTTATAATACACATCCAAACATGAATCTCAATCAAATAATATGTGCGTTAGATGTTTATAACACAGTACTTAATTAAGTTCATACATCGAAAAGAAAATGGAACGGAATAAGAAACTGGAGACTGCGTGAACCAGACTCTCCCAACCGAGTAAACAACACATAAATAAAAAAAATCAAGAATGAAATAATAATACATTTATATGAGTATATTCTTTTAAAAGTATATTCAACAATAAGAAAAAATATGTGAATCCACCACTGCTTTACGCATGTATATCATCTTCAAGTGGCCGCGGTGGAGGAGACGGTGGTGTTGACCTCTTATATTTTAGCGATCTGGAGATGATGGCTCACAACAACACTCGAAACAAGCCAAAATGTTTACCGCAATCATAAGAAGAGCGAAAGCCAAAACGAGCAAAATTGTTCCTACAAGTAGTACAATATCTACAATATCTGTCATTGTTTAATCTTAAATATATTTTGTAGTGTTGTTTGCCATATTTATAGTCTTTTGCCTGAAACTAGGGGTAAAACAGGAAATTTTTTATATTCTTCTTTAAGAAGTTAGTCACAGAATTACATTATTCATATATTCTTTTTTTTTTTTTTTTTTTGAGATCCATTATTCATATATTCTAAATTCACTAAATAATTATAACTCAGTGGAGATTTTAATAATATATACAATCAGATAAATAGCATATTGATGATATATTATGTGTAATTAATAAAAATATTATGTATGTTTACAATGTAAATTTTAGCTATATCATATTCCATTGTTTAGCTAAGGTTCATTCCACAATTGCACTTGTACAATTTCATTATAACTAATTTATTATTTTATTTTATGATTTATTGTCCATTAATAATGCACACACATATTGAAGGCAAAAATAGAAAATCATTTTGTAATAAATTAAGAATTAATAATCTTAAAAATAACAATCATTACATACTCCCTTTGTCCCATTAGATTAGTCCATTCTAGTTTTGGCACAGAAACCAATGTTTGTGAATGTAGTGGAATTAATATTTTATTGATGTGAGGAGATATTTCCATTTTAGGAAAATGGACTAATCTGGTGGGACAGACGAAAATGGAAATATGGACTAATCTGGCAGGACGGAGGGAGAATATTAAAAAAATATAAAAGTAATTGATACTAATCATTTATTTTCATAAATCTTTGTACATGTCATGAATAATAAGATTTGGACTCTTGTGGTATTTATTTTTAGAGTGATTTCATATTCTATTTTGCAGATAATAATTCCTAAACAAATAATTATAAAATCATAAATCTTGAGTGATAAAATAGGTATATATATAAGAAATCTAAAATCAAATCTATAGTATATTGTTACTATTTTCATACCCTAAAAATAAAGAAAAATTTCATGATAGTAAATATAATAAAGTTTTAAATTTCAGAAATCTTTACTTTATAATTAATCAATTATATAATTCAATTGATGAATCATTTATGCAATTATAATATGTTTCCAGCATTATTTTGTGAGTGCTTGAAAAATCTCGTTATTTTGTGAGTGCTTGAAAGCTCTTACTTGACCAGATAGATTTCCTTCAAATATAATGTAACACCCTTCGTAAAATTTAAATGTAATTATCGAACTCCCGTAAATTATATTTTGCTATCAAATTAATTCCTAATTTCGCGATCAATTTATTTCGGGAAATTATCATTTTGGCATTTTTATTTGCCACTTTTATTTTATTAAAGGAAATTAATTATTATTAATGAGTTTAATTAATGTCGAGTAATTATTCGATGACCCGACATTTTCGTATCGAGATAATATCGATTGATAAATATCCGTGGATTGACGAAATATCAGGGTCTCCCGTGAAATGACGCGAAGAGATGTGGAGTTGATATGAGGTGATGTTAAAGTGACCGATGTGACAAACGAATGATAACCACTTTAATTGTAATATCCCGAGTTTTATTAAGCGACTTTTAGCTTAATTAATTATTAAATAAAGGGGGTTATTTATTTTTGCCCTTAAATTATTCATTACTCAATTTTCGACACCCATTGTTGCATGCATGTCCGTTGCATGCAAACAAAATGCCCATGAGTACGTTTTAAGAAACCCAAAGCAACCATGCAGACGAACTTTACGTAGAAAACACGTGCGCGATAAACTAGGGTTTTTAGTGTGTTTTGGGTACGTTAAAATCGACAACTTGCACCCAAGAGCTCTGTTTCTTTCACCGAGGAAGGGTATACTTGGAATTGATTTATAAGAGTTATAGAAACAATCGGAATGAGATTCCGAGACCCGTGGAATATTTTATGATTTTTGGAACTATTAAGTTTGGGGTGAAAACGGAGAAATTAAAAAAATTGTGGAATTGAACCCACGGGTAGGATTCGTGATTTAGAGCATTTCCAAGGATGTCCATTTTCTAAATTGGACAATGCATGTCAAATTAAGAAGCAACGAAGGTCGAATAACGGGGTTATTACATGTAATAACAAATCCGGAGTCGCGACGAGTGGAAACGTGCCATGTGGCACTCCCCATCACTCCCCATACCACCCACGTGCCTTCAATGATTGTGGGTTGTGTACTGCGGCGCAAGCAGCCTATTCAGATCAGAAACGAGAGAGAGCAGCTCCATTTCCCTCACGCCGCAACCGTGCAGCATCTACCACCCCACCACTTCCATCGCATTTTTTCGATCAACCAAGCAAGATTCAGGCCAAGATTTCTGAAGACAAAATCAAGATCGTGCTTCAAGATTTCCATAGAATCCGGAAGAAGCCGATTTGGTTGAGGATCGCGAGAGTTATGGCTCGATCTTCAGGGCATGTTGGTAAGCAATTTCGAAACCGTAACCCTCATTAGAACTTCGTGAAAATGACGATGAACCTGTGAATAACCTATATATTCTTGTTCCTTATGACGTTAGGAAGATTTTGGTAGTGTTGGATCTTCACCCCCGCCGACCGTTCGCCGGAAAAGTTGCTTGCAACGTTCAATAAGGTAGGGTTTTCCATGCCTTCTTCTTCACCTGCTGCAGCCGCTTGTTTTCACTATTTCATGGGTTAGGATGCATACCAGTCTGTTCCTAGTGTCGCATAGAGGGTGGGGGTGCGTCGGGAGTCCTTGGTTTGGCCAGAAACAGCCGGAAATGGCCGGAGGAAAATGCAGCGTCGCGAGCTGCTGCTGTCGACGTTCTTGTCGATCGACGGAGCTGCCATCAATTGACAGGGCCACCGTCAATCGACAGGGCCACCGTCGATCGACCGGGCTAGCGTCGGCGGTCACCGTCGATCGACGTGGCCACGGTTGCGCCCTATTTTAACGTTTTCTTCGCCCGTTTTCGATCAGATTCGATTTATTTTGGATGCACACTTATTTATATCAGTTCTAAGGCTATTGATGTTTGAATATATGCAATTTGAACTGATTTCGGATGTTGAAAATCGACTGTAATAAGTCATTCAAGTACTATTACGTGTTGGAGTGTTTAATTCATTTTCAAACTCTGAATTGGATAATTATTTAGCCATGAGTCATTTTTTCTGAAACGAGAAAGGTTGGATAAGTTCATGCATGTCCGATGTACGGGCAATGCATGTTGGGTAGCTAGAATTATGTTTGTCTCGTCGTAATACCAACCTGTCTTAGAACCTAAATTGTACGATAACATCAGCTCGGGCGCTGATTTATACCCTATAGATAATTTACCTAATTTGTTGTATCTCCTGTGTTGTCAATTGAAGGAAACACAGGGTGACCGGAGAGCTTTTCAATCACAAATCCACATACTTGCGCTGTATCTGTAAGCATTTGAAGTGGGGACGATTTTATTCCTATTTTCACTTGATTTTGGGCTATAAGCCCCACTTCTTGAAAAAACATGCAAATTGGTTTGATTTTAATTAATTGTCTTTGCCAAAATGTTTTGATTTCATATTTGTTCCTCTGGTCAACCGTCGCTGACCAGGGAGATTTGGTTTAACGAGAATAGATCCAGGTTTCGTAGGAACCCTACGCCAAGACTCTTAAACCCTTGGGGCATCAATCCTCCTTTGTCTCGAGCCAAGCTCAGACTTGGTCACTCAATGGAGTATTGATACCTTCGGAGAAATAAGGAGAGACACACGCTGTGTCTTAAATCGATCGTGGTCTCAATGCTGTGAATTCTGAGGCCAATCACTAAATGATGACAGTGGGCTCAATGGTCCTCCATTCCCCACTGCTCATCGTGGCTTGGAAGTTGGCCAACTTCCGGTCACACAACGTTAAAACAGATATGTCTTCTTTTGTGAGAAAATTTGTACAGTGCAAAATGTTTTGAAATAAAACACGGGCAAATGCTTTCTAAAACCCCGTGGTTTATTTGTGTGTGGCATAACATTCATATTTAATTAGGTATCTTTGTTTTTGAGTCATGTCCTCACGGGGGTACGTTGTACTCAGCCTCTGTGCATTATTTCTAAAATGTGCAGGTTAGTGGCAGCGATGCGGATGCAACGGTGTCAAGGACAGGATTATCCCAATAAGAACTTTGATCCTGAGACATGCATCTTCATGTGCATGTCTCCACTGCGTAACTCTCCGTTGCATGAAACTCTGAGTTTATTTCCTTCCCAGTTGTCATAATCATCTAAGAAACTAAACTCCTTACTTTCGTTATCATTTGTACTCTGTGGTTGCGAGGTTTGTTTGCCTTGTTACAAACACTGTTATCTCAGTCATGTATGTTGAACCATTTGGGTGTGAACCTTGGTTTCCGTTTGATTATCTAAATCTTCCGATGTTTAAATCACCCAACCCACTGTAGCGCGCCCTAAGTTTGGGAAGGTGAACAGGGGGCGTTACAGAAGTGATATCAGAGCGCCAGGCTAGTTCCTTTCACTTTCTTTCAGCCTGGTAGCTAAGATTCCTTTCATTTATAAAGTCTATCGGGGCAATAATCCTTTCATTCTCGGCACCCCATCCCATCCTGCATGACCTGCAAGGTAAGATTTTGAAAGTTGCATTCAACTATTTTGGAGTGATCTTGTGCACTCCACGATTTCGATTGAAAACTATCTCCAAATGTCAAGCACAATTTTAATTGTCATTATAAACTATTTTGAACGATTGTGTTAATTGAAGAATTATAATGATCTTGATGATCAAAAACCTTAAAATGCTCTGCATTCACGATAATTGTTAGCGTAGAAACTCACTTCCGCTAACCTTGCTTGATCTGTCTAACCATGAGTGTATCTCTTGTTAGCCTATCTCATCAATGATTATTTGTCTAGTGCTGAAATTTAACTCACACTGACATTCTTGGCTTCTACTACTACTATTCATTGCTTGACTTTGATAATAATGATATACGTTGCAACTTATTGATTTCTTGAATTAATTGATGAGAATGACCTCATATGTTCAATTACTTGAAAATAATTGTGTTGTAAGTATACTTGGTAAGTGATTGAAAGCTCGTTAAACTCGGTGAAGGAACTTGAATTATGTATAGCCTATGCGTAGGGCTAGTGTATGGTGAACCAGGTTAGACAACTGACGCGGCTACCCCAGCTCACGGAGAGCTGCTATAGTTGCGAATCAGTTCAGAGACATCTTGACCATTGGGAGTCATCAGGTTACGCACTAGTGTCGTGAGCAGCGAGCAGTTCGTTGCTTACTAGCGGGGTATTCGTCGGGAGGACAGTATACCTTCCATTATGGTTACGGGAGTCGGGTCAGTATGTCAGCACGAGGATCAAGGTGACCCTCAACACCGTGTGTCAAAGGACTACAGAGCCGTCGAGACACAGAGTCCATACAGGTCAGGTCGGGGAATGACTCAGCTGTGGAACAACCGCGACTGAGCCATGGGAGGAGAATTAGCGGGAGGAGTGGCATGCATCGTTACTTGCTTTATGATTTGATTTCAGTACTGACAGACTGCTCTGCTGTGACAGAAGGAATACCTGAAGGACATCAGGACTAGCGAGTTTCACAGCTACACTCGCCGACTAGGTCAGACGTTTCCCGTGTTTCTGACAGAGTACTTACGAGTTTGGGAGCTCGCACATAGATATGGCGAGGTGGGAGATTTTGAGGGTATTGATCGTCTGATCAACTTACTGCAGGGTGAGTGGGTTCACTGGGCTCGAGAGCTGGCACAACGTTTTATATACCAACGCTAGGGTACTTCCGAGGCTTCGTATCTGATATTCTGCAGCAAGTTGTCCTTGTGGAGCACCTCCGGCGGGGCCGTATCTCTACATCCCGGTAACTGATACTATCGAGATACCGACTAGGGGATCGCTGCCACCGCCCAGAGTTCTTCCAGCTGACGATCCTCACACGTTCCCGACTCTAGAGGCGATAATTAGGATGGTACAGCGTCAGGATCTGCCGCCTGTTACGGACATCCCACCGCGAGTATCTGCTCCGCCACCACCACCACTTACTGGAGTTCCATCTACCCGACCACTGGGTACATAGGGGGCGTGCCTATCCATTGTGAAATCACCTGCACTACTGATGCCGTTCGTATATCTATCTGCGTGCCGGGCGAGCTGGATGATGATGATGAGGATCTGAGGGATGATGCTTCGTCTATGGGGAGCAGCCCTACTGCCATGGTTGAGGGATCCGTTTGATTCCGACTTGTGATGTTATACTACTGATACTACTGCGTTTGTGTTTGGGTTTGTTGGATGTTATGTTGTGAATGTCTGTGTGTGATTGTTGTTTTGACCTCCTTTTGGTCGGGGAGCTGGCATATTTTCCTTTATTTGCCTCTCCTAGATCTGGTGCGATAAGTAGTGAAACTATTGGCTGTCACTACAAGTATCAGGTCTTTTGTCAGGTAAGACGTGCTCGATACCTCTTCAGGCGAGTACCTCTACCTCCTGGGTCGTGATCGCGCACAGTTATATATATATCAGTTGTTATGTGATGACTCTATCTTATCTGTGTTTTTATAATCGTTTATATGTGGTGATTATTACTTATGAGGATGGTTGTGATTGGTTGATGATTTTGGATTATGTAGATTTATAGATGAGGTGCTGCCAAAATCTTGGTAGGTTTAACTCGATAAGGTTACTAATCTAGTGCGACAATTTCAGAATGTCTTCCAACATCGAAGTGTACGGTCGAAGACAAGGGCGTGGCAGAGGCCGAGGGCGTGGCCGTGGGCGTGGTCGAGGTCGGGCTCAACCTCTGTCTGTCAAGGAGAACCTTTAGTTTGAAGGTGTACCAATCCCGGAGGCAGCCTCCGGAGTCGAAGTGATATTCGACGAAGGCAGTGCATCAATTCAAGGACCATGGGGGCCGCCGCAACAGAACAGGGCGCCACCCCCTACACCTTTCCAACTGATAGAACATTCCGGAAGCAGCAACCGCATGCATTTGACGAAACTAGGAACCCTGCCGAAGCTGAGGATTGGGTTCGAGCCTTGGAGAAGATTTTCAAGCACATGCAGTGCACCGAGGCTGACATAATCAACTGCATGACTTACCAGCTAACTATGCAAGCTAACCGCTGGTGGGAGACCTACGTGAAGTCCTTGGCACCAGAAGTGTACCTTCGATTTACCTGGGAAGACTTCAAGAAGGCTTTCTTTGAGAAGTATGTGCCAAAATAGTTCCGCAAGGAAAGGGAGATCGAGTTCTTCTTACTCGAGCACGGAAGGATGAGCGTCACTGACTTTGATCGGAAGTTCTGTGAGCTACGCCATCATGCTCCTCGCTAGGTGGACACACCGGCGAAACTAGCTGAGAGGTTCCGAGAAGGGCTGAGGGAGGAAATTCGGACTCACCTGTCTACCCTCACAGGGATGGATTATCAGGAATCCCTGAGGACGGCCCTGAATGTGGAGGCAGCAATGATCAAGAAAAAGATGCCTGTCTGGGGCAACCATAGAGGTGACCTCATCGCCTCCAGTATCGAAGAGGAAATGGGAGAATAATCAGCGATCTTTTCATCAAGGTTCGGGCAGTCAAAAAAGGTATGACCAGGGGAGTCACAACCAGCCTAGGAGGAACTATGATCAACCGTCTAAGAGATATGAAGCACCGGCTGTACCTAAGAATGAACAGAGAGGAGTGGCACCTCTACAGTGCAATAGGTGTGGAAAGAAACATTATGGGGGATGCCCACCCCCAGCACTCAAGTGTTACAACTGCGGGGGAATAGGTCACTATTCCCGTCAATGCCCATCTAACCGGCCTGAGGCTGGAAACAGGCAGAACCCTCAGAGGCCTGCTAATCAGCAGCTGAAAGCAATTCATGGAGAACGCCAGCCTAATCAGAGAGCTGCCAGGAACCGCATGGCGGATCGACAGGAGAGACAGTCACCGCCTCGTGGTCCTGCAGAAGGTCGTCAGCAGAGGGGGCAGCCACCCAGAGGAGCTAGAGCCTATGCTATCGAGGGGAACAAGGATGAAGGGAACTTGGCAGGTATGGGAATTATTAATAATATACCTGTCATGGTTTTATTTGATACTGGAGCATCCCGTTCCTTTATTTCATCTTCATGCATCGGAACTCTAGGCCTTAAAGTAGTGGAAGGTAGTCAGAAGTTGAAAGTAGCAATGCCATCAGGGGAGACAACCACTACTAACTTAGTGTGCTCTAACCTGGAGATTCAGTTTAACACTCATAATGCGTCAGTTACTGAGCTGAACGTACTAAATATGTACGGCGTGGATGTGATCCTAGGAATGGATTGGTTATCCGATAATGTGGCCATTATCTTGTGTAGAGATAGGAAGGTCACTCTTCAGTCCGGAGATGAGCCAATTCATATCTACGGATTTCGCAGAGGTCAGAGAGTGCCAATCATATCAGCACTCCAAGCAAGAAGGTTGATTCAAAAACAAGAAAGTCAAGCCTTCCTGGTGTACCTAGAGGGAGAGGCAGATCAAGTATTGAAGGTGAAGGATGTACCGATAGTCAATGAATACGAGGATGCATTCCCTGAAGAACTTCCTGGTCTGCCACCGGACCGACAAGTGGAGTTTACGATTGACTTGGAGCCGGGGGCAGCCCCTATCTCTAAGGCACCGTAGGAGTTGCAAGAGCTGAAAGTGAAGCTTCAGGAACTTTTGGCTATGGGTTTCATACGACCAAGCGTGTCGCCTTGGGGAGCTCCTGTCCTATTCGTAAAGAAAAAAGATGGATCAATGAGAATGTGCATCGATTATCGGGAACTAAACACATTAACTCTGAAGAACAAGTATCCCTTACCTAGAATTGACGACTTGTTTGACCAACTGAAGGGAGCAAGCTTATTCTCAAAGATAGATCTACGCTCAGGCTACCACCAACTGAAAATTCGGAAGGAGGATATTCTGAAAACTGCATTTAGGATGAGGTATGGTCATTATGAGTTCGTAGTCATGCCCTTCGGACTAACAAACGCCCCTGCGGTGTTCATGGATTTAATGAACAGGGTATTTCACCTGTACTTAGATAATTTTGTCTTAGTGTTCATTGATGACATCCTTGTCTACTCCAAGGGGGAGGAACAACATGAGGAACATTTGAGGACTGCCCTACAGACGCTCAGAGACGAGAGGTTGTACGCCAAGTTCAGCAAATGTGAATTTTTGCTAAGAGAAGTGACATTCTTAGGCCACATTGTATTGGCCGATGGTATTAAAGTGGATCCTGCTAAGATACAAACAGTGATGGAGTGGAAATCACCGACAAATCCAAATGAAATCCAAAGTTTCCTTGGACTGGCAGGATACTACAGACGATTCACTGAAGGCTTTTCAAAGATAGCAAAGCCTATGACCCGACTGCTGCAGACGGGTGTCAAATACGAATGGACTAAGGAATGTGAGGAGAATTTTCAAAAGCTGAAGCAATACTTGACAACTGCACCTATCTTGGCCATCCCTGAACCAGACAAGAGCTATGAAGTTTACACTGATGCCTCTAAAAATGGCCTAGGATGCGTGCTGATGCAGGAAGGTCGAGTTATTGCTTACGCTTCGAGATAGTTGAGACCACATGAACTTAACTACCCTACTCATGACCTTGAGTTACCAGCAGTAGTTCACGCTCTGAAAATCTGGAGGCACCATCTATATGGGGTCAAGTGCGCCATATTCACTTATGACAAGAGCTTGAAGTATTTCTTCAAGCAAAAGAATATGAATATGAGACAACGACGATGGCTAGAGCTGGTGAATGACTATGACTTAACGATCAACTACCACCCAGGGAAAGCAAATTTCGTGGCTGATGCCTTGAGTCGAAAGGACTCAACAAGGTTAGGTTCCCTCTTAACAAAAGAGTACGAACTTATCTGAGATTTTGAGAGACTACATCTGGAGGTGATTACTCCCTCCGAATGAGAAAGGTGTGCACTATTTACCTTAAATGTCGAACCGGACTTGAGGCAATGGATAATTGAAGCACAAAGGAGAGATGAAAAACTCGAGAAGTTACGTTAGAGAATCCGGATGAAGGAGTCGAATAAATACAAGGAGGCACCAGACAACGCAGTGAAGTACAAGGATAGAATCTGTGTGCCAAAGGATGAGGAACTAAGGAACAAAATTATGAGCGAGGCTCATGATACACCGTAGACCGCACATCCTGGAAGCACCAAAATGTACCAGAACCTGAAAACTACTTTCTGGTGGGACGGTATGAAGAGAGACGTCGCTCTGTATGTCAAAAGGTGCTTGGCTTGTCAACAAGTAAAGGCATTACATCAGCGAACCTACGGGAAGTTGCAACCGTTTGACATTCCTGAGTGGAAATGGGAACATATTGCGATGGATTTTGTCACAGGACTACCAAAGTCACAAAGAGGGAATACGGCAATATGGGTTATCATTGACCACCTCACTAAATGTGCCCACTTCCTTCCAATTCGGACAACATATGGTTCGGATAAGTTGGCACAATTGTACGTGAGATAAATAGTACGGCTACACGGAGTACCCGTGACTATAACCTCGGATTGGGATGCAAAGTTTACATCTAGATTCTGGACGAGCTTGTAAAAGGAAATGGGGACCCGCCTGAACTTCAGTACGGCGTTCCACCCACAAACGGATGGTCAGTCTGAAAGAACCATCCAAACCCTAGAAGACATGTTACGAACTGTTGTTCTGGATCGGGGAGAAGGTTACGAACCGATTCTGCCGCTTATTGAATTCGCCTATAACAACAGTTATCAGGCAACCATCGGAATGGCTCCATATGAAGCCTTTTATGGGAAGAAATGCAGATCTCCGCTTTATTGGGATGAAGTGGGAGAGAGACGAATTCTTGGGCCCGACGCTATTAATGAGATGATTGAGATTGTCCGACAAATTCGGGAATGGATTAAGGAGGCCCAAAGCAGATAGAAATCATATGATGATACGAGGAAGACCAACTTACAATTTGAAATCAGAGACAAGGTCTTCCTGAAAGTCTCGCCGTCAAAGGGAATAATCCGATTTGGCGCAAGAGGTAAACTGTGGCCACGTTTCATAGGACCCTACGAGATCCTAGAACGTTTAGGCCGGTTGCATACCGATTGGCTCTACCGCCAAGTCTGGGAAATGTACACAACGTATTTCATGTATCTCAACTGAGGAAATACGTGTACGATCCTAAGAATGTGATACATCATGAGGAAGTTACCCTGAATCCCGACTTACATTATGAAGAAGGATCAAAAGCAATCTATGATCGGAAGGTCCAAGAATTGAGGAATAAGTCCATTCTACTAGTCAAAGTTCTATAGAACCACCATGGAGAAGAGGAAGCGACTTGGGAACTCGATGAGAAAATGATGAGCAAGTACCCTGAGTTGTTTGCAACCCCTAAGCAAATTTTGGGACAAAATTTTTAGCAAGGTGGGGTGAATATAATATTCCGAGTTTTATTAAGCGACTTTTAGCTTAATTAATTATTAAATAAATGGGGTTATTTATTTTTGCATTTAAATTATTAATTACTCAATTTTCGACACCCGTTGTTGCATGCATGTCCATTTCATGCAAACAAAATGCCCATGAGTCCGTTTTAAGAAACCCTAAGCAACCATGCAGACGAACTTTACGTAGAAAACACGTGCGCAATAAACTAGGATTTTTAGTATGTTTTAGGTACGTTAAAATCGACAACTTGCACCCGAGAGCTCCGTTTCTTTGACCGAGCTAGGGTATACTTGGAATTGATTTATAAGAATTATAGAAACAATCAGAATGAGATTCCGAGACCCGTGGAATATTTTATGATTTTTTGAACTATTAAGTTCGGGTTAAAAACAGAGAAATTCCAAAAATTATGGAATTGAACCCACGGGTAGGATTCGTGATTTAGAGCATTTCCATGGATATCCATTTTCTAAATTGGACAATGCATGTCAAATTAAGAAGCAACGAATGTCGAATAACGGGGTTATTACATGTAATAACGAATCCGGAGCCGTGACGAGTGGGAACGTGCCACGTGGCACTCCCCATCACTCCCCCATACCTCCCACGTGCCTTCAATGATTGTGGGTTGTGTATTGCGGCGCAAGCAGCCTATTCAGATCAGAAACGAGAGAGAGCAGCTCCATTTCCCTCACTCCGCAACCGTGCAGCAGCTTCCACCCCACCACTTCCATCGCATTTTTCCGATCAACCGAGCAATATTCAGGCAACAATTTCTGAAGACAAAATCAAGATCTTGCTTCAAGATTTCCATAGAATCCGGAAGAAGCCTATTTGGTTGAGGATCGCGAGAGTTACGGCTCGATCTTCAGGGCGTGTTGGTAAGCGATTTCGAAACCGTAACACTCGTTAGAACTTCGTGAAAACGACAATGAACCTATGAATAACCTATATATTCTTGTTCCTTATGATGGTAGGAAGCTTTTGGTTGTGTTGGATCTTCACCCCCGCCGACCGATCGCCGGAAAAGTAGCCTGCAACATTCAATAAGGTAGGTTTTTCTATGCCTTCTTCTTCACCTGCTGCAGCCGCTTGTTTTCACTATTTCGTGGGTTAGGTTGCATACCAGTCTGTTCCTAGTGTTGCATAGGGGGTGGAGGTGAGTCGGGAGTCCTTGGTTTGGCCGGAAATGGCCGGAGGAAAATGCAGCATCGCGCAGGGTCGCGAGCTGCTTCTGTCGACGTTCTTGTTGATCGACGGAGCTGCTGTCGATCGACAGGGCTTGAGTCGGCGGTCACTGTCGATCGACAGAGCCACCGTCGATTGACGTGGCCACGACTGCTCCCTGTTTTTGCATTTTTTTCGCCCATTTTCGATCCGATTCGATTTATTTTTGACGCATGCTTATTTATATCAGTTCTGAGGCTATTGATGTTTGAATATAAGCAATTTGAACTGATTTCGGAAGTTGGGAATCGACTGTAATAAATCATGCAAGTACTATTACGTGTTGGAGTGTTTAATTCATTTTCAAACTCTGAATTGGATAATTATTTAGCCATGGGTTGTTTTTTTGAAACGAGAAAGGTTGGATAAGTTCATGCATGTCCGATGTACGGGCAATGCATGTTGGGTAGCTAGAATTATGTTTGTCTCGTCGTAAGACCAACCTGTCTTAGAACCTAAATTGTACGATAACATCATCTCGGGCGCTGATTTATACCCTATAGATAATTCACCTAATTTGTTGTATCTCCTGTGTTGTCAATTGAAGGAAACACAGGGTGACCGGAGAGCTTTTCAATCACAAATCCACGTACTTGCGCTGTATCTGTAAGCATTTGAGGTGTGGACAATTTTATTCCTATTTTCACTTGATTTTCGGCTATAAGCCCCACTTCTTGAAAAGCATGCAAATTGGTTTGATTTTAATTGATTGTCTATGCCAAAATGTTTTGATTTCATATCTATTCCTCTGGTCAACCGTCGTTGACCAGGGAGATATGGTTTAACGAGAATAGATCCAGGTTTCGTGGGAACCCTGCGCTAAGACTCTTAAACCCTGGGGGCATCGATCCTCCTTTGTCTCGAGCCAAGCTCAGACTTGGTCACTCAATGGAGTATTGATACTTTCGGAGAAATAAGGAGAGACACACGATGTGTCTTAAATCGATCGTGGTCTCAATGCTGTGAGTTCTGAGACCAGTGCACTAAATGATGACAGTGGGCTCAATGGTCCTCCATTCCCCACTGCTCATCGTGGCTTGGAATTAGGCCAACTTCCGGTCTTACAACGTTTAAACAGATATGTCTTCTTTTGTGAGAAAAACTGTATAGTGCAAAATGTTTTGAAATGAAACACGGGAAAATGCTTTCTAAAACCCCGTGGTTTATTTGTGTGTGGCATAGCATTCATATTTAATCAGGTATCTTTGTTTTCTAGTCATGTCCTCACGGGGTACGTTGTACTCAGCCCCTGTGCAATATTTCTAAAATGTGCAGGTTAGTGGCGGCGATGCGGATGCAACGGTGTCAAGGACAGGATTATCCCAATAAGAACTTTGATCCTGAGACATGCATCTTCATATGCATGTCTCCACTGCGTAACTCTCCGTTACATGAAACTCTGAATTTATTTCCTTCCCAGTTGTCATAATTATCTGAGAAACTAAACTCCTTACTTTCGTTATCATTTGTACTCTGTGGTTGCGAGGTTTGTTTGCCTCGTTACAAACACTGTTATCTCAGTAATGTATGTTGAACTATTTGGGTGTGAACTTTGGTTTCCGTTTGATGATCTAAATCTTCCGCTGTTTAAATCACCCAACCCACTGTAGCGCGCCCTAAGTTTGGGAAGGCGAACAGGGGTCATTACATTAACCTTTTTTATTTTCGATAATTCCGAAATTACCCCCCTCCTTTCTATAAATAGAAACCCACCCTCTCACTCCTCCACTTTTACTCTCTCTCACTAAACTTTCTAGAGATTTTTCGGCGAGATTGCCAGCAAATTTCCGACAAAGCTCCGGCGAAAGGTTTTCAAGGTAAAACTATACCTTTTCGGAATCCTCTCTTCGTTTCATTTCCATTTCACACCTTAGATTTCCATTCCTTTTTGTTTTGAAGCGAGAAATCAAGGAATCAAGGTTGATCAAGTTTACGAAAGCTTTGAAACGTCAAGGAGGTATAGGTCGAGCCTCCCTTTAGCTATTTTGTTGATTTGAGCATGTTATGATTTTTGACCGAGTTTATGAATATCATGATCGAGGCTTGATTTTGAGTTTATGAGTACGTATGCATGTTTAGCATGTTATATTATGAGCCTAGAATTGATATATAGACCTAGGAATCGAGTTTTGGTTATTTTGAAGTATTTTGGTATGTTTGTCCCACTTGAATGTTTTGAGGTTCTATCTTGATTCCCAACATGTTTTGATATTAAAATACATGTCTAGACTCGTTATATATGTTAGAAAACTATTTGGTATTGTTAGAAATTTATTGGATGAGTCCGGATAACCGTTTGAGCCAAAATCAAGAATTTCCACCGGAAGGCATATAGCCTCTGATTCTGTCAATTTAAGGCTTGTGTCGGTCGACGCGGCCGTATTGGTAGACATGAAGGACATGTCGGTTGACATGTTTGTCTCGGTCGACGTGGAAGCCACGTCGGTCAACACGGAACCCTCACTCAATTCTTTTACGTCGACCACTTGTATCGGTCAACACATGTTCCATATCGGTCGACACACATACATCTCGGTCGACATAGGCATATCGGTCGACACACATCCATTTCGGTCGACATGACCACGTCGGTCAACGTACACTCTGTGTTGGTCAACACAGAGTGTAATTTTCCAATTTTTTATTTTTCTATCTTCGATCAATTCAACTTATCTTCGATATCATTCAACATCTCTTTTATCAATCGACATTGACAACTATTCTTTTCTTTCCTACTCTATTTGAAACCTTTTTGAATTCAAACCAACGTCGATTGTTCGATTCGATTAATCATAACTTAATCTTTTCTTGAAACAACTTGACCAGTTCTCATACTCTCAAGCGATGCACGATGATTCATGATTAATTGTGAAATTCTTTCAATCATAATCTTTGAAGTAATGTTCCGTCATTTGATGAAGTCTCGTATTCGTTCAATTAAATCGAACCATGAACTTTCATTGTGAGTTTACGGTCGGTATTGAATCACAAGCTAATGAAATAACGTTTGACTATCTTGTTCGTCAAACCAAATTGTTTGATCATCCTTTCATATTCTTATCCGATGGCTCAATGCGAGATGTACAAGATCGATTTAGAGTCTAGAACTATTTTGATGTGTCAGGTTATAGATAATCTATATCCCTTGAGTATTTACTCGTATTCCTTCTGTCATAGGAAATGATAAGGAAATGATCGACAACTAGAGCGATCATCTGAGACCACACCAACTAAGGTGGGCTTTCCTTACCCCTATATTGTGGGCCAAAATAAATAAAATGATGTTTTCTTTTCAAAGAAACCACGCATTAAATGAAAATGCTGCCTTTAACTACTTTGTCATTGCCTACTATTTTGTGTTTGCTATCTGTCCTCTTCGTGTGGGAACCCCACTTAGAGAAGAACATTACACATGGGAACGTAAATGTTGACTACGCGTAATGCGAGTCTCTAACGATTGTGCCCGGTTGGTATAAAAACATGCCACTCGGTAGTGCACTCTGATGCTATCATGTTAAGGGGTCGCGCCCTGCATGGACTAGCATTGTGACTGTGGTTGGCGGCCACCTCGCACTCATATATTTTTGCAGATAGTTTAATTGTTTAAAGCGCGCTTAAATGAATAAAATATTTTGGTGCCATGGGAGGATTTCCAAGTTTAAAACCCCATGTAAGACCCTCTAAAAAGGCATGACAAAAATATATATGTATGTTTTCGGGTATGTGTTCACTAAGTATAAATTTTACATAGCCCCTCGCAATATTTCTAAAATGCGCAGGTTAAAAAAAGAAGAATTGAAGCAAGAGTACGAGGTTGCAGAGGAGTGGAGCTGAAGACTCATCTTTTGTAATAGTTATATGCAGAAGTGTGTATCTTCATATACATACTTCCTTGATAACTTTCCGCTGCTAGACTCAATGTCTTTGTTTAGACTTTTGTTATTTTATCTGTTTAAAACTCTGATATTTGGTTACTCAAGAAGATAAGATCCTTTCTCGAGGAGGCACCCTTTATTATCTTTTGCTTAACTTGGGATAAGTGTGATGATTTCTATATTATTATCTTGAATTCTTCTTATTGATTGATATCCCAAGTGCAAGTCTCGTACCCGATGTGCCTCATTTCATTGAATTATTTCATGTTATTAAATCGGGGCGTGACAAAGTGGTATCAGAGCCAGGTTATTCTTTTTCCTTTTCGCTCTGGACCGAGGACCTCCTTGCTTCGAGGTCTCCATCTGAAAACATCTTTACCAGCTCCAGCTCCTGCACTCGTACTCGGTGATGTATCAAGGGAAAAAGTTTTGTATAAATTATTGCATTAGAATTTAAGGTGCAAGCCTTCCTTTTTAAATGTTGATGTTTCGAGTGCATAAACTGTTGCATCTCTCTAAGATCATAAAGTGCATAAATTTTCGCATCACTCTTATCAAAGGTTTTCTACACATAAATTGTTGCATTCATGAAAAAATTTCATATGCATTGCGAATGCTTTAATTATAAAGGCCTTATTAGAGAACTTAGATGCTTTTAGGGAGCATGTTTTAGTCTACCTTCGCAAGAGACTTAGATAAAGCATGTATTAAGATACAATTATTATGCACCGTAGTTGACCCTAGAATTATTACCTTATAATTGTGTTACATTCGCTATTTAAATTACGCAAACTATTATTATTCTGCCAACCATCTAACTCTTTTGACTTTACCTATTCGCAGATGGCCTGTTGCAAGTTCACCCACCAAAAACCAATACCCCGCAACACCTCGGGGGAAAGACGAGTCAGTTACTGTCGAAGCTACCAAATTTGCCAAGGAGACTCCTGAGCCATTTTTTGTCGGATTTCTACAAATTTTGGATGGATTCTCATCCACATGGTGTGACTAGGACTGAGGGACTGCGCCGCTTAGCTGAACTGATGCCCCCTCAGTGGCAACCGTGGGTTCTAACCAATCTCGGGAACTACCTGGACGACTCCCCTGCAGACGGATCAGACTTGGAAGGAGCGTGCCACCTTCCAGAATCCACCTCAACCCCACGACATCGAAGCAGGATCTTCCCATGCTAGGAGCTTCATATCTGACAGCGAGTCCGAGGAAGACTGGGAAAGATTCCTCCTATGGACCCAGCGACGAGGATTTGGATGCCAGTCACTACCCTGCCTATCCTGACGATGACTCCGAGGATTCTCAGAATCCTGATTTGGATCGTCCGATACCGGCAGCTTGGAGGCATGAATTGCGGGACCGATTCAGGGACCAATACATCGACCCTGAGGAGGAAGAAGAAGCTGAAGAGGAAGTGGATGATGAGGAGGTCAATGGGGATGAGGATGAGGATCCGGAAGATAATGATGAGGATGGGAAGTAAGAAGATCAAGAGGCGGGAAACAATCAGGGCGCAACCGAAGATGAGAACGACGGGCTTGCTCCGTTGGCAAACGACTGGATGGTTGTCAATTGGCCACAACAATAGCTGCAGGAATGGGTTGACGAGCCACGTAATGTTGGTGACGAGGACCCCGATGAGGGAGTTGCAACCCCTCCCGAGGTGGTTGACTTTTCAGACGACGGGATGTTTGGATCGTCTGACGACGACCTTTGATTATCTTCCCTACCTATCTATTGACGCATATAGGTTGTAATCGTCAGTATGTAGCTTCTAATAGTAATTGTAGAACTCATTCTATGGACATGTAAGGTGCCTGTTTGGGCCTATTATTAACCAGCTGTAATAGTCGAAGTAGTAGGCTCTAAAAGCCATAATTCCTCCCTCGGGAGATGAACTTGCAGATGTAAATTTAGGTAGCCATGGGAGGCCCAGTTTTCCAAGTAGTCCATCCTATTCTAATGAAAAGTGCTACCAGCCCACTTTCCCGGGCATGCGGATGTATATCCTCTTGTGATGATTTAAGCTGTTTGTGTTATGATATCAATTATTTTATCATGTGGAAATTGTAAACTTGGCAATTACCAAGCATTGTTAGGAACACTGTCCCTTAAAAGACGGTTAACCCTATATTGTGGGATAACCCATCATGTTAAGTGTATCTGTATTTATTATTGATGTCTTTAGTGCGATCTTGAAATGGATTTTTTTCGTTATGCATTGTGCGTACTTAGGGTCCTGAATACCCCTTTTAATGATTATTTACTTTGCAGAATGCTGCCCAGAGAAGCCCTTGTAAGAGGCCGAGGTCGTGGCCGAGGTCGTGGAAGAGGTTGAGGAAGAGGTCGTGGAAGAGGCCATCCCCATGAGAATCCAAATGAACCACACCAAGAACAAGGTGATGGACCGCATCCCGAACAAAATTAGGAGTTTTACGAAGAGGAGGCGCATGTACCTCCCGTTGAAGCTAGAAGGATCGGGGAGATTTTCACCAACAGAATCCACCCCTGCTGGATGGAAATAAGGATCCACCGAAGGCTGAAACATGGATCAAATCCATGGAAAGGATTTTCCGAATCCTTGACCGCACTGACCGAGAGAAAGTCCAGTGCATTTCTTTTCAGCTAACTGATGAAGCTGAACACTGGTGGGAAACCCACTTGAAAACGCTCACCCCGGAGCAAGAAGGTGCCCTAAGTTGGGATTATTTCAAAGAGGAGTTCTACACCATGTACATTCCCCTTAAGTATCGAGTTCAGAAGCAAGCATAATTTCACCGCTTAGTTCAAGGAGAAATGTCTGTAACGGAGTATGATCGCATATTCAACAGTCTGTCGAGGTATGCTCCAGATGCAGTAAACACTAAGCATAAGAAGGCACTCCAGTTCATGTGTGGACTGCGAACAGACATCCAAGCTTCCATTGCTTGCCCACCCGGATTGGACTACAAGGATGCTTCCATTGCTTGCCTGACCGAATTGAACATTGAAGCAGCACTGAAGAATGGACTCCGAGTAGCCCTCTTGGCCAACAACCCGGAGCAATCAGCTGAAGTAAGAACAAAGAGAAAGCAAGAAGATGTCCCGCAGACTTCGACAGCCGGACATAAAAGAAATTGGCAAGGCAATCATAATTTTCGCAATAACCAAGCCGGAAACCAAAGGGATTTCCAGAATCAAGGAATCAACCGCCAAGGCAACTTCGCCATCAAACGCTGCAATCGCTGTGGAAGAGATCATCAAGGGGAATGCGCTGCTTATCATGCCAACTGCTACAACTGCGGACGTCTGGGACATTATTCATCACAGTGTCGCCAGAGCAACAATCGGCCAGATTTTTGCAACCAGCTCCAATAGCAAGGCAAACATCAACCGCGAAACACTCGTAACTATGCTATCCAAGCCAAGCCAATTTAGCAAGTGCCTCAGCAACAACAGCAACAACCAGCTCAATAGCAAGCACGACAAGGACGAGCTTATGCTCTGGAACAACCAAAAGGGAAAGAAGATCAGGGAAACCTGACAGGTATGGGATTAATCAATCATTCACCAGTTATTGTGCTTTTTTATACTGGTGCATCACATTCGTTTGTAGCTGAAGATTGCATTCAGAATCTAGGGCTTAGTACCAAGGCAACGAAGAATGATTTGTGCATAGTAACCCCAATCGGAGGATCAGCCCTCTCGAATCTTATTTGTCCAACCTTAGAAATTTCATTTGGAGGGTGCATATTAAGAGCCAACGGTTTGAACGTCCTAAAAATGAGAGGCGTGGACGTCATAGTAGGAATGGACTGGTTAGAGGAGAACCATGCTACCATTTGGTGTAAAGACTGGATTGTGTCCTTTGGACAGCCCGGAAGAGAACCTGTACATTTGTACAAAGTCCAGAAAGAAACTAGGATTCACTTAATTTCCGCAATGCAAACATACCGATTGGCCAGCATAAAAGATAGTCGAGTTTAC
Source organism: Plectranthus barbatus (assembly GCA_026898455.1). Classification (NCBI taxonomy): domain Eukaryota; kingdom Viridiplantae; phylum Streptophyta; class Magnoliopsida; order Lamiales; family Lamiaceae; genus Plectranthus; species Plectranthus barbatus. The sequence continues at coordinate 490,975 of JAPKLW010000054.1, read as the reverse complement.
CTTGTGTACTTGAATGAGAATGACAATAATGACATTACTGTTAGTGATGTGGAAGTCGTACGGGAATTCGAAGATGTTTTTCCCGATGAGCTACATGGATTGCCGCCGGATAGGCAATTAGAATTTGTTATTGATCTTGAACCAGGTGTAACTCCTATCTCAAAAGCTCCATATAGGATGGCCCCTAAGGAACTGCAAGAGTTGAAAGTGCAGTTACAAGAGCTATTAGATCTGGGATTCATTCGACCTAGCGTATCGCCTTGGGGAGCACCTGTCTTGTTTGTGAAGAAGAAGGACTGATCTATGTGTATGTGAATTGATTATCGAGAGTTGAACAAACTCACTCTGAAGAACAAGTATCCACTCCCAAGAATTGACGATCTCTTTGATCAAATTAAGGAGCAAAGGTCTTTTTGAAGATTGACCTTAGATCAAGATATCATCAGTTGAAAATACGTCAAGAAGATATTCCGAAGACAGCTTTTCGGACGAGATATGGCCACTTTGAGTTTGTAGTGATGCCTTTTTGGTTTAGTGTTTAGGTATGACCAACGCGCCAGCAGTATTCATGGATCTTATGAATTGCGTGTTTTATCCGTATCTTGACCAATTTGTTCTAGTCTTCATAGATGACATTCTTATCTACTCGTAGAGTGAAGAGGAACATCGAGAGCATCTGAGAATAGTCTTGAGAACCCTACGAAAGGAGAGACTGTATGCTAAGTTTAGCAAGTGCGAATTTCGGCCGAAGGAAGTGATGTTCCTAGGACACATTGTGTCCGCAGAAGGAATAAAAGTGGACCCAACTAAAATACAAGCGGTGAAGGAGTGGGAAGCTCCTAAAACACCAAATGATGTTCGAAGATTTCTTGGACTGGCTGGATATTATCGTAGATTCATTGAAGGATTTTCTAAGATCGCCAGACCAATGACACAACTTCTGAGGAACGGAATTACGTATGAGTGGACTAAAGAGTGTGAAGCGAGTTTTCAACGCTTGAAGGAACTCTTAACCACTGCCCCAATTTTGGCAGTACCAGAAGCAGACAAGGATTATGAGTTGTATACGGATGCCTACAAGAACGGTCTAGGTTGTGTTTTGATGCAAGAAGGCAAGGTGATTGCGTATGCATCACGTCAATTAAGGACACATGAATTGAATTATCCAACTCATGACCTGGAATTAGCAGAAATTGTCATCGCGCTAAAGATTTTGATACATCAACTCTACGGAGATAGATGTGCAATCTTCACTGACCACAAGAGCCTCAAATACTTCTTTGAGCAAAAATATCTGAATATGAGGCAAAGAAGATGGTTGGAATTTGTGAAGGATTATAACCTGATCATCAATTACCATCCCGATAAAGCTAATACCGTAACTAATACATTGAGCAGAAAAGCTCCAGCCAAAGTCTGTGCTGTAATTACGCAAGAGGAGAATTTAATCAAGGAAATGGAAAAGCTAAATTTTGCCACCAGAAACGGTGAGCACGAGAATAGAAGCCTTATTGGAAAGTCTTGATCTAAGGACGGGATTGTGGAAGCACAGAGAAAAGATGAAAATTTGGAGAAGATACGACTTCAAATCCGCGAGAAGAAAGTAGCCAGCTTTCAAGAAGCTTCTGATAATGCTATAATGAACGATGGAAGATTGTTTGTGCCAAAGATTGATGATTTGAAAGAATAAATCATGAAAGAAGCACACGAAACCCCGTACACCGCCCACCCTGGATGTACAAAGATGTATCAAGATTTGAAATCTAAATTTTTGTGGGAAGGCATGAAATGAGACATTGCTATGTTCATGGAACGTTTTTCGGCGTGTTAATAAGTGAAAGCATTGCATCAAAGGCCGTACGGAAAGTTACAACCACTTGACGTCCCTGAGTGGAAATGGGATGCAATAGCGATGGATTTTGTAACTGGCTTACCCAAGTTCCAAAGAGGAAACACTGCTATTTCGGTAATCGTAGATCGCTTAACCAAAAGCGCAAATTTTCTGCCAATTAAGATTACATATGGATCAGATAAGTTGGCCCAGATTTATGTCAAGGAAATCATCCAATTACATGGCGTGCCAACGACAATCACATCTGATAGAGATGCAAAGTTCACATCTCGATTTTGGACCAACCTGCAGAAAGAGCTTGGAACCCGTTTGAATTTCAGTACCGCGTTTCACCTTCAAACAGATGGTCAAACAGAGAGAACGATATAGACTTTGAAAGATACGCTCAGAACAATTGTTCTTGATAGATGAGTGAAATGGGAGGCATTTTTGCCGCCGATTGAATTTGCTTACAATAACAGTTTCCAAGCCACAATCGGAATGGCTCCGTACAAAGCACTTTATGGAAGGAAGTGCAGATCTCCCTTGTATTGGGATGAAGTCGGTGAACGTAAAATCTTACGACCCGATTCAGTTGCTGAGATGATAGAAATCGTTCAACAGATCCGTGCTAGGATCAAAGAAGCTCAGAATCTACAGCAATCTTACGCTGACAAAAGACAAACCGAGTTGACTTTCGAAGTCAGAGACAAGGTGTTTTTGAAGATATCGCCATCAAAAGGAATCATTCGTTTTCGAGCTAGAGGCAAACTTAGGCCGAGATACATTGGTCCTTACGAAATTTTGGAAAGGATTGGAGCCGTAGCCTATCGTTTGACTTTACCACCCAACTTCGGGAATGTGCATAATGTTTTTCACGTATTGCAACTGCGGAAGTACATTTGTGATCCGAGACACGTTATTCATCAAGATGAAGTTCAGCTCCAGCCCGATTTGATTTACGAAGAAGGACCAGAAGCAATCACGGATTTCAAAACACAAGAGCTCCGCAATAAGAAGATCAACCTTGTAAAAGTTATTTGGATGCATCATGGCACAGGAGAAGCAACTTGGGAACTCGAAGACAAGATGAAGGAAAAGTATCCCGAACTCTTTTTGTAATCTGTGAAATTTCGGGAAGAAATTTTAGTACTGGGGAAGGATGTAACACCCCTCATAAAATTTAATATAATTATCGAACTCCCGTAAATTATATTTTGCTATCGAATTAATTCCAGATTTCGCGATCGATTTATTTTGGGAGATTATCATTTTGGCTTTTTTATTTCTTTATTGAAGGAAATTAATTATTATTAATGAGTTTAATTAATATCGAGTAATTATTCGATGACCCGACATTTTTGTATCGGGATAATATCGATTGATAAACATCCGTGGATTGACGAAATAATACAGTCTCCCGTGCAATGACGCGAAGATGTGGAGTTGATATGAAGTGATGTTAAAGTGACCGATGTTACAAGCGAATGACAACCACTTTAACTTTTTTTACTTTTGAAAATTCTGAAATTACCCCCCCTCCTTTATATAAATAGAAACCTACCCTCTAACTCCACCACTTTTACTCTCTCTCTCACTAAACTTTCTAGAGATTTTCCGGCGAGATTTTCGGCAAATTTCCGGCGAGCTCCGACGAAGCTCTGATGAACGGTTTTCGAGGTAAAACTATACCTTTTCGGAATCCTCTCTTTGTTTCCTTTCCATTTCAAATCTTAGATTTCCATTCCTTTTTGTTTTGAAGCAAGAAATCGAGGAATAAAAGTTGATCAAGTTTACAAAAGCTTAGAAACGTCAAGGAGGTATAGATCGAGCCTCCCTCTTTGATCACTGTAAAATCTACAAATTAATTATAGCAATAGTGGCAAATAAATTTGTAAAGAACCCTAAGGTTATCGAATCCAGGGGAATTGTATAACGAAACTATCCTATGTACTAACTATGATCCTAAGATTCATTGTTTGAGGAAACAGAAAATCAGGGTTTTGATTTGGAAAATAAAGATGACAATACTGAAAATTAAAGATGTTTTGAAATCAAATTTAAAGGAACACAAATTCTACGGAAGAAATCTTATTATGGATAACATGTAAGAACCAATTAATTTAACAGGTGGAATACTGCAATAATGCTATATTTCCTTGGTTGGGCAAATATAACCTAGATTACTAATTAGTGACTATCTCCGCTCGGTCTCACGAACACCAAATTAGTCAATCTGATTAGCAAATCAGTTAAATTCCTATAGTCTAATACATCTCATTGGACAGTATAGAGTATATCATGCATTCCTAAACTCACTATCAATATTCACTTTTCGGTCCTTCTATCAATAGCTAGACATCTAAATTAATCGTCACCTTTCGGTCCTTGAATTAATCTAGAATTATAAAATAAACACAAGAATCATGAACCTAATTAATTAATTCTAAACATGCATCCATAATAATATCAACCCTAGAACCCGCTAGGGTTTCTATCCATTCATCGCAGATAGAAATCCAAAAGAAAACATATTAAATTGCATAAAAGTAAAGTACTAACTAGAAAATAAAAGGGTTTTGTGTTTCCCAACTCTCAAGACTCTAAAAACTTAATTGCAGAATGAAAATATGATCAGAGGTCTGAAAAATATGAAAAGGGTGCTGAAAAAGTCGAATTTACGAGGCTATTTATAGAGGTGGATGTGTATCCTATCAAATCTAGGGCTAAAGATATGATAAAATCCGATTTTGATCAAATTTCCACGCCAGCAAGTTTGCATCGATCGACGTGGATGTGGTCCTGTCTCGCCCTCTTCTGTGCGGTCTCACGGTTTTGGCCGTAACTTCCTCTCCTGAACTCCAATTGACCCGATTCTAGTTGCGTTGGAAAGCTAACTCGTAGTCTATCCATTGACATGCGCCAATAGCCCAAATTCCTCGTGTGGAAGAACGCTTCAGTGCTACTCTTGCACGCCACTGCTTTAGGAATGATTTTCCAGTGAATTTGGCCTATAACCTGTAGAAACACACCAAAGCACGCATAATACCACCCAATATAGACTCATGCATAAAATATATATATAAACTCAATAAAACTACGTATAATAGTAGAAAATAATATAGATAAGCGAGTAAGATAATGAGCTTATCAACGAGTTCTTGCAGTTTTTATCAGAGCATGGGATTACATCCTAATGGACCGCACCGGGCACTTCTCAGCAGAATGGTGTGGCAGAAAGAAGAAATAGGATTCTTCTTGAAATGGTTAGATCTATGATTAGTTATGCGAACTTGTCTGTTTCGTTTTAGGGCCACGTGTTACTAACAACGGCGTACCTGCTGAACCTGGTACCTTCTAAGTCAGTTCCTAAAACACCCTCGGAACTCTGGAAAGGGCAAAAGCCCAGTGTGTCAAAGATAAGAGTGTAGGGTTGTCCGGTATATGTTTTGTCGAAGGAACCTGATATGTTAGAAGGTAGGTCCAAGCTAATGATGTTTGTGGGATACCCCAGACAAACGAAAGGTGGTTATTTCTACTGTCCTGAGGATCAAAAGATCGTTGTTAGCACCAACGCAAGATTCTTGGAGGACGAGTTTGTAAAAAACCACAAATCCAAAAGAGATATCATTCTCCAAGAAATTCGAGACGATGATGCGCTTCCAATGGGAAAACCCCGTGGCAGATTGAGTGTACCTTTCGAAGGTATGGAATCAATTGCACAGTCGCCAGTGCAAGGATTTGATCGACAAGTAACTGCTTCAACTGCTGATGCAATACCAATGCTCCGTCGTAGTGGGAGGGTACCTCACCAACCAGAGCGGTATATGTTCATGGGAGAGTCTTCGGACTTGATCCAGGAAGACGGACTAGATGATACTGACCCATGGACATACGACGAAGCAGTAAATGATAAAGATGCGAAAAAATGACATAAAGCTATGGATTCAAAAATTGAATCAATTACCTCCATGGATGTATGCCAGAAGTTTGCGCTACCAGATGGCTTTCGGGCCATAGGTTGCGAATGGGTATACAAATGGAAGAAAGGTTTGAAAGGAGAAATGACAGCTTTTAAAGCCAGGTTGGTGGCGAAGGGTTATAGTCAAAAGGAGGGCATTGACTATGACGAGACCTTCTCACCTATAGCCATGCTCAAATCCATTCGAATTCTTCTATCCATAGCAGCACATATGGACCTAGAGATCTGGCAGATGGATGTCAAAACCGCATTTTTAAATGGGTACCTTGAGGAAGGTCGTGACATCTATATGCAGCAGCCAGAGGGTTATGTGAAGGATGGTGAAGAGCATCTTGTCTGGAAGCTAAGGAAGTCCTTGTATGGACCTAAACAAGCTTCACGGTCATTGAACAAACATTTCGATGATGTGATTAAATCCTATGGATTTTCACAGTGCGAAACCGAAAGTTGTGTGTACCGATTATACGTCAGTGGAAGCGTAGTATTCCTTGCAGTTTATGTACATGACATTCTTCTATTCGGCAACGATGTGAAGATGTTGTCAGACATAAAGAGATGGTTATCCGAACAGTTTCAAATGAAGGACCTAGGAGACGCTGGATACATCCTTGGGATTAAAGTCTTGCGTGATCGCAAGAAGAGGATATTTAGCTTGTCTAAGGCCGCTTATATTGATACTGTAATTGCTCGTTTTAGCATGCAAAACGCTAAGAAAGGATTGCTACCTTTGAGACATGGTGTTCCTCTGTCTAAGGCACAATGCCCTGCAACGGAAGAGGAGAAGGATGAGATGGCTAAGTACCATATGCTTCGGCAGTGGGAAGTCTTATGTATGCGATGCTATGTACAAGGCCAGATATCCGCTATGCCGTGGGCATGGTGGCCAGATATCAGTCTAACCCTAGACAGGCGCACTGGACTGCTATCAAACATATTCTCAAGTAACTGAAAAGAACTCGAGACTATTGTCTTGTTTATCAGTGTGAGAATTTGTGCCCTGTGGGTTATACCGATTCGGATTTCCAGGCGGATCAGGATGAGAAGAGATCGACCTCGGGCTATTGAGAACTGTAAAATCTACAGATTAATTATAGGAACAGTGGCAAATAAATTTGTAAACCCTAAGGTTATCGAATCCAGGGGAATTGTGTGGGGAAATTATCCTATGTACTAATTATGATCCTAAGATTCATTGTTTGAGGAAACAGACAATCAGGGTTTTATTTGGAAAATAAAGATAACAATGCTGAAAATTAAAGATGGTTTGAAATCAAATTTAAAAGACAGATTCTAGGGAAAATTTCTTATTATGGATGACATGTAGAACCAATTAATTTAACAGATGGAATACTACAATAGTGCTATATTTCCTAGGTTGGGCAAATATAACCTAGATTACAAATTAGTGACTATCTCCGCTCGGTCTCAAGAACACCAAATTAGTCAATCCGATAAGCAAATCAGTTCAATTCCTACAGTCTAATACATCTCATTGGACAGTATAGAGTGTATCATGCATTCCCTATCCCACTATCAATATTCACATCTCGGTCCTTCTATCAATAGCTAGATATCTAAATTAATCGTCACCTTTCGGTCCTTGAAGTAATCTAGAATTATAAAATAATCACAGGAATCATGAACCTAATTAATTAATCCTAATATGCATCCATAATAATATCAAACCCTAGAACCCGCAAGGGTTTCTAGCCACTCATCACAGATAGAAATCCAAAAGAAAACATATTAAATTGCATAAAAGTAAAGAACTTACAATAAAACAAAAGGGTTTCGTGTTTCCCAACTCTCAAAACTCTAAAAATTGAAAAATATGATGATGCCTACTGAAAAAGTCAAATTTACTAGGTATTTGTAGGAGTGGATGTGTATCCTATCAAATCAAGGGCTAAAGATATGAATAAATCCGATTTTCATCAAATTCCTGCGCCAGCAGACCCGCATCGATCGACGTGGATTCTCCATCGATCGACGTGACTATATCTTCAGCATCGATTGATGTGGATTCTCCGTCGATCGATGTGGAAAAATCAGGTCTCGCCCCTTCTGCGCGGTCTCACGGTTTTGGCCATAACTTCCTCTCCCAAACTCCGATGGACCCGATTCCAGTTGCGTTGGAAAGCTAACTCAAATATATTTCTAATTCTATGCTCCATATGGTCAGATTCCACGTGTGTAAGAATTCGTGACTGTTCCTTTGAACATCATCTGCTTTCGGAACAATTTTCCGGTGAATTTGGCCAAAAACCTATGAAAACATACCAAAGCACGCATAACACCACCTAATATAGACTCATGCATAAAATATATATATAAAATCAATAAAACTACATAAAATAGTAGAAAATAATATAGATAAGCGAGTAAAATAATGAGCTTATCAAACCCCCCAAACTTGAACGTTTGATTGTCCCCAATCAATAGGCAAGAAAGAAATCAAAAGATCATGCGATTAAAGTGCAATGTCTCACAAGATTCATCATAATCAAGGGTCAAAAATCCACTACACACCAGCAATTTGAAAGAGACGGATAATTCATCAACAGTGGAAGAACTCACAGGAAGTGTGACGCTCAACTCTCAAGTGTTTAAGTTATAGATGAAAGCACTCAACAACATGTATGAAGAAATTTCTACCATAGGCTTGCAAATTTTCTAATATCTCCACTGCTAGAATGTGCACACAAGTCTAGAATCAAAAAGGACTTTCAATAGGTTGAAATGTAGGCTTTTTGTGAAGGGTAGGGAAATTTTGGCCAAGTGACTAAATTCAATTGAGTGCGCATCTCAATCAATCAAAACCACCATCTAAGTTCATTCACCCCTCTCCTCAAATATATCAACAACACACAACTTTCTTCTAGCTCATTTTAAATCTCTTATGCTCTTTACATAATTTTTTATTTTTGTATTCTTTTCTTTTCAGAGAGCTTATGAGAATTCTAATTATTGCTTTGAGCTTCTTTTTCACACATCTTTTCACCACTAATTTATATTTTCTTATCTCCATATCACAATTAGTCCACTCCATAAACCACAACTTAAGACATGAGCGAAACCAATACTTCTTCTTAATCTCATAGACAAGGAAAGAAAAATTTTGTATAGGCTCAAAAGTGGCTAACTAGGGAAAATTTAATGTGAATGGACAATGTTTAGGGAATTGGGGTATCAAAGATGGCCTAAGATCATTTCCTAAACTTGTGCACACTATGCAGTCTCAACACAGAAAATAGGCAAGTTCTAGAGAAATCAAAACACACATGTGAATCTCACATCAAACGAATTAAAGGCTCAAAATTCTCACACAAGGGTTCAAAAATTTTCTTCCACAGTCAATTTCAAATCAGCTCAATCAGCATGCAAGCATAAGTATCAAATCAATCCTATCGTGCGGTATTCTACATTCATAGGCATCTAACCACAATCACAAACAATTCAAACTCAACTCTCAACCGATTCTAATCTCACAATCTCATTCGGGTTATATAAAAACTAAAAAAATTTCCCCACAAAATAGAATAAACTTAAAAAATCAAAGGCAGAAAGCAGAATAAATAAAAGATAGAATGTTCAATCTCTTGTCCACATCCCCCCAAACTTATTTCCAACTCGAAGACTGGAATAAGTTTGAAAATCAGACAAAAGAGGGAACGATACCTGGTTGTTGATCTCAGACATCAACTTTTTATCCCACGGAGTCTTCGAACATCGCGCGACGTGAAATAGAGACTGTTGGCACTTCGCATCGATCGGCTACTCGGCGTCGATCAATGCCAGGCTGCATCAATCGACGCAGAGTTATACTGCTTTTTTTTTTAATTAAACAGCAAAATAACTGTTAACGCAAAAATAATAGAAATTCGAAATAAAAAAAATGAGAATTGAAAAGAAAACACGGAAAAGGTTGGGTTACCTTCCAACAAGTGTTTGATTTAACGTCGCAGCTCGACGATACCTCAATTCACCGCCAGGGAGGTCGGGTCCAGACTCGCCGACCTTTGGCATCCACTATGTAAACCTTTCGGTCTTTGACAATGGTGGTGAGCGCTGAAAAAGGCGGCGTAGTTGACATATTCACCCCTTCGTTTCCTCGCTCCCATTCGATGGCAGATGCTTCTTCCACTTCAGATTCATCCCCTTCGTCAGTAGTGGAGATTCGATTGCATTCCTCTTTCTTCTTGTTCTTGTCGATCACAAAGGTGATTTTCTCGTCGTTTACTCGGAGTGTGATCTCGCCGCCTCGATAGTCAAGAGAGCGGCGCTAGTGTTGAGAAACTCACGCCCCAAGATCATGGGCATGTTCTTGTCCTCCTTCATCTCATGCACCACAAAATCTGCAGGAAAAATGAGATGGCCCACGTGAATGAGCAAATCCTCTATTATACCTTTCGGGCGGGACACAGACCGGTCCGCCACCTGCAGGGTGATTGTCGTCGGCCTCATCTCTCCGATGTTGAGACGCTTGTAGATGGAGTACGACATCAGGTTGATATTGGCCCCAGTATCGCATAGTACTCTCTCGAACATGTGTCCCCCAATCTCACTTGGAATAGAGAAGCATCCAGGATCGCTTCTCTTGATGGGCACCTGCTTTTGAAGTAACAGGCTGCACTGCTCGTGGATCTTCACCGTCTCATTCTCCGCGAACTGCTTCTTTTCACTCATCAATTTCCGGAGGTACTTCATGTCCCCCGGGATCTCCTTTAGTGCTTCGATCAGCGGGATGTTGATGCTGAACTTCTTCAGATTCTCCACAAATCTGAAGAACTTCTCGTCCTCTTTCTTCTTCGCGAACTGTTGTTGGAATGGCATAGGAGGGGGCTGATCTTCAGACTGCTTCAGCTATGTGTCCGAAATAGACTTATGCATCGATCGACGCTGGGTTGCATCAATTGACGGGGCTCTATTTTTTGCGTCGATCAACGCGGGTGGTGCGTCGATCGACGGGGATCCCTGTCCTGCGCAATTTTGCTCCTTTTCGTCTCCAGAATCTTTCACAGCCATCTCGGTACCCTTGTAGTTCGTCCCAGACCTCAGAGTAATGGCATTCACTAGCTTTTCCTTTGTGGGGTTCACTTCTATCGAACCTGGCAACTTTCCCGACTTATGCTGATTGCTGAGAGTAGTGGCGATTTGGCTCAGCTGGGTGTCCAACATCTGAAGATGTTTCGTCATCAGCTGCATGTGGTTGGCCATCCCCTTCACCTCGGTTTCTACTTTCCCAAACCGGCTATCCGAGCTCTTGATGAATTTATCGAGCGTCTCCTCCAGCACGGATTTCTTCCTTTCCACGATCTCTCCACCAGTACCTACATCAAAACCAGGCAGAGGGTGTTCTGCAGCAGAAGGGTTAGAATAAGAAAAACCAGGGTGAGATCGCCCATGGTTGTAATGATACCCTTGATTGCCTCGGTAGTTATTGTGATAACCACCGCCAATGTAGTTCACCTCCATCCCGGCAGTTCCAGATGAACTGCTTGCACCCCGGTTGATGTAGTCGGCCTCCACCGGAACAATAGCCATGCTTGGCTCTGCAATAGCTGCAACTTGTGCTGTGCCCAATTTTTCAATCTCTTCCAGGAGCTTTTTCACCTCAGCAACCACATCAATTTCTGGCTTGGCATCGACAGCTTTGACCGAAATCTGTCTCTCAGTTGGCAATTGGTGGCTATTCAACGCCATATCAGCCACAACCTCATACTCTCTGCACCACTCTTCTTCATCAGTATCCCCCCAGCATATGCATCAACCAGCTCCTTCATGTGATGATTCGAACCCTCATAAAAATGGCACATTTGCATCTCCAGATCGATGCCATGTCCAAGACAGAGTCGTAGAAGCTCTTTGTATCTCTTCCAAGCCTCGTAGAGTGACTCATCATACATCTGCTTGAAAGTAGTAAAGGTAGCTTTCCTCTTCAGCAGCAGGCTCGGTGGGAAGTTGTTGGTAAGGAACTCTGCTCGAAGCTCCTCCCATGTCCCGATTTGACTTTTATCCAATCCAGCAAACCAAGACCGTGCCTCTTCTCTTAGTGAGAACGAGAACAGTCTAATTCTGATTACATCTTAGGTTACTCCATTCTGCTTCAAAGTGTTACACACCTCAATGAATTGGTTGAGGTGGGTATATGGATCTTCTATAGCTCTCCCCGCAAATTGATTTTGCTGCACCATCTGGATAAGGCCCGTGCGCAGCTCAAAGTTGTTGGCATCGATGCCAACTCTGAATTCAGCCTCCGCTTGCTGTGGAAGAAATCGATCCAAGATGGACATTTGCGGAACCACAAGCTGCCTATTGTTCAACTCTGCCAGTCTTGCAGCTTGCTCCGCCTGAGTAGCTCGGGCTGCTTGTAGTTGTGCTCTCAACTGCTGTAATTCATTCACAAATTGCCTCTGCTCCTCGGGAGTCATATTTTGCAGAGGTGCTTCAGGATTCTCAGTCATATCTCGTTGTTTGTCTTTTCCTTTCTTTTTGATTTTCCTGCAGGTTGCTTCAATTTCAGGGACAAAGGCTTCGAGTGTTTTTCCTTTGGCTCGCGTGTTCATGCACCTGCGCGGAAAATAGGTAGATATCAGTTCGGCATCGATCGACATGGATTACACGTCGATCGATGCAAGAGAGTAGTCGGCATCGATCGACGCAAGGTGAGCGTCGATCGACGCAGCAAAATGATCGATGTCGATCGACGCAAGGTGGGTGTTGATCGATGCGGGACGCAGACACAAAAACTCACACACGCACACGTACAGAAAAATATAACTCAATCCAGCAAATCCTAGAACGAACTAGTAACAATATAAAATCTTACAATTCCTCGGCAACGACGCCAATTTGATCACTGTAAAATCTACAGATTAATTATAGGAACAGTGGCAAATAAATTTGTAAACCCTAAGGTTATCAAATCTAGGGGAATTGTGTGGGAAAATTATCCTATGTACTAATTATGATCCTAAGATTCATTGTTTGAGGAAATAGACAATCAGGGTTTTATTTGGAAAATAAAGATAACAATGCTGAAAATTAAAGATGGTTTGAAATCAAATTTAAAGGACACAGATTCTAGGGAAGAATTCTTATTATGGATGACATGTAGAACCAATTAATTTAGCAGGTGGAATACTGCAATAATGCTATATTTCCTTGGTTGGGCAAATATAACCTAGATTACTAATTAGTGACTATCTCCGCTCGGTCTCAAAAACACCAAATTAGTCAATTCGATAAACAAATCAGTTCAATTCCTACAGTCTAATACATCTCATTGGACAGTATAGAGTGTATCATGCATTCCCTATCCCACTATCAATATTCACCTCTCGGTCCTTCTATCAATAACTAGACATATAAATTAATCGTCACCTTTCGGTCCTTGAATTAATCTTGAATTATAAAATAATCACAGGAATCATGGACCTAATTAATTAATCCTAACATGCATCCATAATAATATCAAACCCTAGAACCCGCTAGGGTTTCTAGCCACTCATCGCAAATAGAAATCCAAAAGAAAACATATTAATTGCATAAAAGTAAAGAAATTACAATAAAATAAAAGGGTTCCGTGTTTCCCAACTCTCAAAACTCTAAAAACTGAAAATATGTTGATGCCTACTGAAAAAGTCGAATTTACTAGGTATTTATAGGAGTGGATGTGTATCCTATCAAATCGAAGGCTAAAGATATGAATAAATCCAATTTTCATCAAATTCCCGTGCCAGCAGACCTGCATCGATTGACGTGGATTATCCATCGATCGACGTGACTCTATCTTTGGTGTCGATCGATGTGGATTCTCCGTCGATCGACGTGGAAAAATCAGGTATCGCCCCTTCTGCGCGGTCTCACGATTTTTGCCATAACTTCCTCTCCCAAACTCCGATTGACCCGATTCCAGTTGCGTTGGAAAGCTAACTCAAAGATATTTCTGAGTAAATGCTCTATTTGGTAAGACTTTACGTGTGGAATAATTTGTGACTGTTCCTTTGAACATCATCTGCTTTCGAAACAATTTTCCGTTGAATTTGGCCAAAAACCTGTGAAAACATACCAAAGCACGCATAACACCACCTAATATAGACTCATGCATAAAATATATATCTAAACTCAATAAAACTACATAAAATAGTAGAAAATAATATAGATAAGCGAGTAAAATAATGAGCTTATCAGCTATGTGTTCACCTTGGGAGGTGGAGCTGTATCATGGAGGAGTGCAAAACAAAATTGTATCGCGGACTCCACCATGGAAGTTGAGTATGTGGCAGCTTCAGAAGCTTCTAAAGAAGCAGTATGGCTCCGGAACTACCTCCAAGCGTTAGATATTGTTCTGAGTTTGCCCAAGACTATCACGGTATATTGTGATAATGCTGGTGCAGTAGCAAACTCTAAGAAACCAAGAACTCACAAGGCGTCAAAGTACATAGAGAGAAAGTATCATATCATATGAGAAATCGTAGCGAGGGGCGATGTGCTAATAGAGAAGATTGACACGAAGGATAATCTAGCGGATCCATTTACAAAAGGCTTACCATAGAAGGCATACGAGGGTCACGTTTGTAGCCTAGGACTGAGGTGGATGTCGGACACCTGGTGACCAAATGTAATAGCTAGAATAGAAAAGACACATGTTATACTCTCGAAAGTAATGGTATAATGCTTTGAGTATAAGTGGGAGATTGTTGGAATTGTATACATAAAAGCATTATGATTGGTATATTGGGAAACATTATATTTGATATACTGGTAATCATTAATGACTTGCAATAAACAACACCTGTCTGAATTAACAATCATACGATGCGAACAAACACATCCAGTTATCTCATCGATAGGGTGATCATACGGTGTGTGTAAGAGATCACAGAAGATCGTATAGATCATTCGACCTAGCGAGATATAAACAGTTATCTCAGCTGAGAAAGTTTCTGGTTTGGCTGTTGGATTAGGCTGCGGCACACAAGTCCATAAGTGGTTTATCTTGACTGCTTTGTGTGACCGGTACATCTCAATGTATTGATAGGATCAACAGTGAGATGAACGATTCTACTTGAAATATAAATGAGTAAAGATCTCGGTAATTTGGTCGGATCTAAAGTCTATTGAAAGCTGAGGGGCACACATGGGTTGACTGTCACTTTGACTTGCTATGGTGGAGAGTCTTATATGTACTCGTATATCTGCATCTTGGGTGATGGTAGTTTGTGTGGGGTTTCCTCAGGCTGGATTTAGATAACCATATTCGTTTCAGGATGGTGACATTTCCTGTGAAGCTCACGAGGTTTGTTATGCTAAGTCCTGTAGGCTGAATCATTGATTCAAGCATAAGCGATAAGGGTTGAGTGGTACTACTCAGGAATAATAATAGATTAATTAATTACAGTTAATTGTCATACACTGAATTAATTAATGAATGTCTGAAACCTTAAATATTGGGATTAACCAAGTCAATGCAACCCGTTCCTAATAACGTGGTAATAAAGGGGTAGGTAAGCATTAATTCTCTGGTGGCATGAATTAATGTTTATTAATTAATAATGTTCTGGGTTGAACATGAAATTAATTAATAGGAGGACCACTTTATTATTAGCATTTGATCCCTGGTTTGGCCCAACATTTCTCAGAGCCCATTAGGGTTTATTAAACCCTAATAGCCCATTCTCCAGATCTATAATAGATAAATCTCTCATATTTCAATACAAGTTTGAAGTTTCAAATCAGAAACCCTAGAGAGTTTGAGAGAGAGTGGGCGGCTGTAGATCCGGTAGCGTATCCTCACCAGATTTCCAGATCGAGCAAGGGAACATATTTGTTGGAACAAGTCTCCGTCATCGATCTAGATCTGTAGATTTGTCGCTGGAGTTCAGGTATTCCGTAGATCCATCCCTTTGCAATTAATTTTGTAGGAGCATGCTTAGGTTTGCCTGATTTATTTAATTTATATTTATTTTCGATATCCTAAGAACGATCCTTGGCAAATTAAAGTGGCAATTCACGTTGTCTATTGTAGACTCGAATCCTACATAGTGGGGACTAAATATCTTTGCCGGGAGACATTGAAGCCATTGAAGTTGAAGGACGATTTTTGGAGTCTCCTTGAAGGTATAGGATGGTCGAAGTTGCTTACGGTAAGTTGGCCCGGTTATATGGAGTTGTCGAGGGAGTTCCTTGCCTCCGTGACGATCATGAAAGGCGCGGGAGGTATACCTTTATCAATGAAATTCAAGATTAGAGGTAAGGAACACTTCTTCCAAAAGGCTAAGGTTGATGAAATTTATGGTTGTGATGTTGATTTAGTGTTCTTGCATGAGAATGTTAGTATGGGGGACTTTTAGGAGGAAATCACTGGAATTAAGTCTGGTCGGAATTTCAATATTAAGAACTACATCTATCATGAACCCGGTTATTCGTTACATTCAAAAGTTTGTGGGTGGTTTTGTGTGTGGTAGATACGAGTCGAGTAATGTGATTACTCCTGAGTTATATATGTTTTATGCTATGATGAATGGGATTAAATTTTCCTTGGGGGCTATGTTGATGGATGGCTGGAGTCGTGTGGCCAATATTAAAACTCCTACTTTTAGTTGTGGAATGATCACTCCTATCTTTGAGTATTTGGAGTTATCATTGTCGGGTGTGTCTGTTCCTGCTGTGTATTTGGATACAAATTCTTTGTTGGCTGGAAGGTTTCTGGTTCCTGGGCATAGAGGATATATTTACTAACAAATTTGGAAATTTTGCTTTAAAAATGCCCCGGAGAGAGTGGACAACAGTGACAGATTTGAGTGATAGATCCAATTTGGATTTAGATGTGGATTGGATGATTGGATTTTTATGATTATGATATGTTTTGATGGATTATTAGCAAGCTTACATGATTTAATACTTTCTATTTGGCATGGTTAGTGGATTGTTGAATGGTTTGGTATGTAGTTGACAAAAAGCTGAGAGTATTGAGCCATGATATTGTCATTTCTTGTTCGTTTGAGAGAGGCGAGATTGAGAGTGAAAAATCTAGAACTTGCATCTATTCTCTATCTATTTGGCATGAGTTTGGTGACTCAAAAATGATATTAGGCCATCAATCTTTAGTCCTACCTTGCACATCGGGAGTATAAGGTGGATTAACTTGATCAATTTTTTTGCCATTCATATCTTTGACCCCGTGATTGAGCTTATTTGGAGATATTTCTTTGATCTTTTTAGGACCAAATTTGGGGGGGAAAAGTGTATGAGGGTGAATACGGTGTTGTGAGTTGGGTTGGTAATTGATTGGATTCGTGATGGTTGAAAAATATTGAGGCATGAATATTATGAAATAAAGGATTGATTTGAATCCTAGGAATGAGGAAAATGAGGCACCAACAAAATTTTGGTGCAAGTGTGTGAATAAAGGAAGAGAGACACCATGAATTACATGAATGATGGTGTTAGGTGATAATCTCATTTGATAAGGGCATGCTAAGGTAATTAAGATGAGCTGTGAGGTAGTTTCATAGGTTAATTGATTGCTTAACTTTGTTTTGATTGAGGACAATCAAAGGTTCAAGTTTGGGGGATTATGATAAGTGCATAAAATGACCTTCATTTCGGTATGTGAATGTGCATGTTTGTGGCCATTTTACTCTCATATCATATGTTTTCGTTGTTCTTTTGTTGTGTTTTCGTGTTTTTGTGTTTGGAAAGGTGTTGGTTGAGTTTGGAGCATAAAACGACACTTTTGGTTGAGTTTTGGAGGCAAATCATCCGAGTTTGGAGTCAAAGGAGGATAGGCTCGCCCGAGCGGAGCCAAAAGGAAATTTTTTGGAGTTCAGAGACAGTGCTCGGCCGAGCGAAGCTAGGCTCGATCGAGCCATGTGGACAGAGGGCTCGCTCGGTCGAGCTGTGCAGGGTCGGTTGAGCCCTTCCAACAGAGGGCAGGCTTGGTCGAGCCAATCTGGCTCAGCCGAGCCAGATTGCTAGTTCTGGCAGTTTTGACGGTTATTGAGCCATCCCGGGCGAGCCATCTGAGGCTCAGGCGATCCAAGGCCCTGATTTCTTGCCTATAAAAGGGGGATTTTTTAGATTGAAGAGAACTTTTGCCCATTTTTCAAATAAACACTAGAGAAATTCTCTCCCAATCCATCTTCCATCCACTTCTCATCCACATTCAAGGTGATCAAGGCCACATTCCTCCACATTTGGTGAAGATCAAGGAAGACCAAGGGGTTGATTGAGGACAAGGAAGACAATTGAGGAAGATCTACATTTTTTACCTTCAATTTGTAATGGATTCTCTTTCTCTTTCTATTGTATTGAACAAAATTGAAGTTATGAGGAGCTAAACCTTTATGTGAGTGTTGTATTAATGGATGATTTATGATATTGAGATTGAATGTTGATTGTTTACTTTCCTTTCAGAGCTTGAATTGCACTAGATCTTAATCCTTACCACCAAGGTGAAGGAAATAGCCAACCTAGGAGGTATTTAATGTGAACACTGCAGCCAACACGCGGGTGGAATCATCGTGAGTAGTGTAGATTCATACGATTCTAGATCCAATCCTTGTGCGGAGATAGGTCGCAGGGCAATAATCCATGTTCTAGAAGGAGTGGTCTAGGTTTTGATAACGTGACTGTTTGATAGTTCTAGTATCATCAACGGTTGGCTTACCGTGACAAGGGGTTGCCTAATTGAGGTTGGATTGCTCAATCTTCTAGGGATTAAATAGGTTTACAACACGATTTGATCTCAATTCAACACTTTAGACATAATTACAACACTCACACTTGTCTCATTGTTGCACTTGATACTCTTTCTACCTAAGTTGAGAGAATTAATTGATTTGGTTATTGAATTAGTTTGATCATGACTAGAAATGTGCTTTATTTCATGTATGTTTAGTTTAGCTATGATTTTGCCTAGATAATTGACAAACAACGACAAAAGCCTTGCCTAGCTATAAACTCTTAAGCGAGTAAATAGTAGTCTATAGGGCGAATCGAAAGAACCTTGGATTGAAAATTTAACTTGGTTTGTGTGTTGAATTACACGTGCATCAAAGCTCACCTGACCGGTTTCAGTGATAGCGATTACGTGGGTGATCTAGACACTAGGAAGAGCACAACATGAGTTATCTTCTTCCTCAACAGCAGCCCGATCACTTGGAAATCGATGAAATAGAAGGTGGTGGCTTAGTCCACTTGCGAAGTGGAATATATAGCAGCTGTGAATGGAGCTTGTCAAGCACTATGGCTTGCTCGAGTTCTGGCTGAGTACGGGGAACAACTCCAAGTACGCTAAGACTAAAGGTAGATAACAAATCTGCCATTGCCTTGATCAAGAACCCAGTACTTCACGGATAAAGTAAACACATCAAGGTAAATTATCATCTAGTGCGGGAGTGCGCTGAAAGTGGCTCGATAGAAGTAGAGTTCATCAGAAGTGAAGAACAACTAAGTGACATTTTGACAAAACCTCTCTGCAAAGTAAGGTTCCATGAGTTGCGCACCAAGATCGGATTGGTAAATGTAAATAGCGAGCACAACAAGGATTAGGAGGAGATTGTTATGGAAATAATCCTTGAGTGCTGATTTAGTGTTAGCAATTTTTAGATTGTAGTCTTTTTAGGCTTACATTTTGGCCAAGATGAAAGCCATGATTCTTGCTTTATTCATGTATTTAAGTTCGATAAAAGTTCACTGAATAATATCTCCAGAAATTCATCATAAGTGGTCTTTTACTTCTCTGAAAATATTGTGTGAGTATCCTGTGTTCTTTGGTGATCTTGCCGGCAACGTAATTACCGTTATCTCTCCGGCAAGTTTTTCTAACATCAGTCAGTTCAATGTTGCTATCATTTCTTGTTGAGGATAATATCTCTACTCCTTTAGTCTTAACTTGATTTGGGATATCAGATGGCATGACTTGGCAGTTTCCATCTGTGCTTTCGATGTGTTCACTTTCCATGCGATTGTGGCCATGAGCTCTTAAATGTTTTACCCTTTGAGAGTAATATATTACATTTGTTTCTTACTAGCTTGCTTGGCTGATAAGCACATGGTATTTTTAAGGGATTTTATTAACTTCACACTAGCTTCTGGTCCAGAACCTTTTCAGATGTTCCTACAAAGCTCCTGCAGATTCCATAGATTATCAGGCATTTGTTTATATTCCAGAGAGTCAAATATCTTTTCGGATGGAATAAAAGGAAACCTCCTTGCATCTGCTGTTTGGGAAAGGCGCTTAGATGGATGTAAGGCTAGAGTATCTGTTGCAGCATCCAGTGCATTATATCATTCACATATGGACATATTTTGATATCTCAAATAAAAGGATAATTCAAAGATAGCAAACACTATAGCTACTGATCTAAACTCAGACAAAATAAGTTACGACCCAAAGATCACAAATCCATTGAAGACAAAGTTACTAACACAAAGATGCAAACATGTTGGAATATTAAAGGAGAACTTATTGTTTTGTTTGTAAAATCTGATATATATCTTTTAAATTACACACCCTTCATATATATGGGTTGAAGGATAGTCCAAAGGTTTGGTAATAAAGAGAGGAAGTTTGAATGGTTCACTCAACCTAAGATTAAGTGAATTTACAGCTGTAAAAGAATTTGACAACTCATTAATTCTAACACTCCCCCTGAATGTGTTGTCGGACTCCAAGTTGAGATCACAGTTGTTCAAACCTTTCTCTTGGAAGTGCTTTTGTAAGGATGTCTGACACTTGTTCTTCAGATCGACAAAACTCCAGCTGAATTTCTTTGTCTTCAATAGCTTGCCGGATGAAGTGATACTTTAGAGCAATATGTCGAGTTTGGATGTGGTAGAATGGGTTCTTTGCAATAGCAATAGCAGATTTGTTGTCGCAGTGGATCACAGTTCCTTCCTTTTGATGATCACCAAGATCGGCCAAAATTCTTCGAAGCCAAACTGCTTGTAAGGTGGCTAGATATGCTGAAACATACTCTGCTTCGGCAGATGATTGAGCAACACTTTGCTATTTCTTGGACAACCAAGAAAATACTGCTGAGCCAAATGAGAAACAATATCCCGTGGTCCTCTTCATGTAGTCTATAGATCCACCGAAGTCACTATCGCAATAACCAATGAGATTAAGTGGCTGATTTTTCTGATAACTCAGACCAAGATCAATTGTTCCCTGAACATATCGTAGAACATGCTTCGTTGCGGTAAGATGAAAATGACTCGGCTTTTGCATAAATCTTGATAGCAGACTTGCAGCGTACATATGATCACGTCGAGTTGCCCTGAGGTACTACAGATTTCCAATGAGGCTATGATAGCTAGCAGCATCCACCAATTTCCCTCCATCTTCTTTCTTCAATTTCTCCCCCACAATGAGAGGTGTAGAGACTGGATTACATCCCAGCATGTTAAATTTTTTTAGAATTTTTTCTGCATATATTCTTTGACAGATAAAAACTGCCTCTTTTTCAAGATGAATATCCATTCCTAGAAAGTGTCAAAGAAGACCCATGTCACTCATTTCATACTTTTGAGTAATTACATTCTTGAATTCTTCAATCATTTTTTGTTGCTTCCGGTAAAGATGAGATCATCAACATAAAGAGTAACAATGAGAATGTCACAACCTTGATGCTTAATATACAAGGTTGCTTCACTCTTACTCTTTTTTAATCCCGTTCTGATGAAGTAGTTGTCAATCTCGTTGTACCAAGCGCGAGGTGCCTGTTTTAATCTGTACAGCTCTTACTTGAGTTTGTAAACCTTCTCTTCTTTTCCTTCAATGATGAATCCCTGAGGTTGACTGACATACACTTCCTCTTTCAACTCCCCTTTGAGGAACAACGACTTTACATCAAGCTGATAAATCTTCCATCCTTTGATGACAGCAAAACAGCTCGAATTGTATTTAGTCGTGCTACCGGAGCAAATGTCTCTTCGTAGTCGATTCCAGGCTGTTGAGAATAGCCTTTAATGACTAGTCTTGCTTTATTCCTTTTTATGGATCCATCTGGATTGTGCTTGATTTTATAGATCCATTTGACACCGATGACTTCTTTGTTCGCTGGTTTGTCGACAAGCTCCCATGTTTGATTTTTCTTTATCACATAAATTTCTTCCTCCATCGCTTTTCTCCATGCTTCTTCTTTGATTGCTTCGTCAAAGTTCTCTGGTTCAATTGAACAATAATTGCAAGTAGCATATATATCGTTAATTGTTTTGTACCTTTTTGGAGTTGAGCTCCAAGATGAAGAGTTTTATGATGAACGACTTTCTTGTGAAGAGTTCTGCTCTTCCGGGCTCATGTGATTTAAGATTGAACTATCTGCACAGTTTGAAACTGGTGATTCAGGCTCCTCTATTTAGATCGGATTTTCTTCATCTGTTGGAGCTGGGGTTGTGATGAATAGAAAATCATTCTTCTCAACTTTGCTTTCTTCCCAATTCCACGCAGCATTCTCATCAACTTGAACATCTCTACTGATGATAACCTAGTTTTCTTTGAGGCTAAACAATCTATAGCCTTTGCTCATGGTGTTGTATACAACAAAAATACATCTTTTGCTAGATTCGTCAAGTTTGCTTCTTTTCACCTTAGGAATTTGAGAGTAGCGGATGCTTCCAAATACTTTGAGGTGGTTCACTGATGGTTTTCTACCACACCAAGCTTTAAAGGGAGTCATGTTAGGGAGAACTATGGTCAGATATCAATTTGTTAGGTACATAGCCGTGTATGTTGCTTCAGCCCAGAAAGTCTTTGGTAGATCTTTCTCGTGTATCATTGATTTCGCCATCTAAATGATTGTTTGATTCTTTCTCTCGATCATGCCATTTTGCTGTGGGGTGTATCTTACCGTTAGTTTTCTTTCCATCCCTTCATCTTCACAGAATTTGTGGAATCACTTCGCAGAGTTTTGATGAAGCATCCACTTTGTTTTTCAACTAAAATCTTGAATTTCTTAAAAATCCCAAATACCTCAGACTTTTGTCTCATAAAGTAGACCCAATTCATACGAGTGTAATCGTCTATGAAAAGAATGAAGTACCTATTTTGGGCATGAGAAGGAATTTCCATTGGTCTGCAAACATCGGTGTTGACAAGTTCCAGCTTCTCTTTAGCTCTCCACGATACTCCTTTCGGAAATGGAAGTCGGTGTTGTTTTCCCAATGCGCATCCTTCACATATATGCTGCTTCTCTTCTATGTGAGGAAGTTCTTGTACCATGTTCTTATCAGACAGCTCTTTGAGGCTTTGGAAGTTAAGATGGCCAAATCGCTGATGCCATAATGTTGAGGTTGGATAATGTGAGGTGGTAACTCAGTGAGCTGTCAAGTCAGCATACTTGATATTCAGGGCAAAGCTTCTATTTACCATCTTAATCTTGGTAAAGACATTTGATTTATCTTGCCTGTCGAAGATTATGCATTCATTGTTGTCAAAATTGTGCTTGTAACCATCTCCACTAATAGTCTAAGACTCAGCAAGTTTTGACATAGGCTTGGTACGCGGAGAACATTATTGATGCAGCTTGGTCCTTCATTTTTGTTGATGGAGATTTTTCCAAGTCCATCTGATTTTCCTTGTTCTCCATTGCCAAATTGAACTGGAACAGTAACTCTTTTGTTGAGTTCGCAGAAAATCTCCGAGATTGGCGTCATATGGTTGCTACACCCACTATCCAACAACCATTTTCCATGCTCCTTTATAATAGAAGTATGGTTAGAATAGAATGTTCCATATGTATCCTGAGATACTTGATTTGCCTCAACCGGACTAGCTTGGTGAGCATTTCTGGTTCGGCAATCTTTGGCAAGATGGCCGAACTTGTTGCATTTGTTGCATCTCGATTTACCTTTGAACTAGCAATCCTTCTCGGTGTGATTTTGTTTATTGCACATACTGCAATTTAAGGAGTTGCTACCTCTCTCTCGTTCTCTTGGTTTATGTCCACCTCATCCTCTTGAAGTTTTTCTGCCTATTGACTGGTTGAACCTTGAACCAACATCTCGATCATTGTTCTCTATGTTAAGTCTTGATTGAAATGCACTCTCAATTGACTTTTTTAAGTGTCTGGACAGCCTTTGTTCGAACGACTTGAGAGATGCCATCAGTTCTTTAACAGTGAGTGTTGATAAGTCTTTTGTTTCTTCAATGACAACAACAATGGGATCAAATTTTTCTGGGAGACAGATGAGGATTTTTCCTCTGACCATAAGATCTTCACCATGAGATTTCATCTGGTTGATATAAATCAAAAATCCTGGTTGAGAACTCCATCAGCATTTTGTTCTCCTTCATTTTGGTATTCTCGAATTCCTTCAATAGTGATTGAAGTTTAATGGTTCTAACCTTTGCATCTCCCTGGAACTCGCTTCACAAAATTTCCCATGCTTCTTTGGCTGTGTTTGCAAGCATAATTCTGGGAAATAAGCTCTTGGTTACTGCTCTTTGGAGTATTGAAAGAACATATGCGTCAACTTGTCAGGACTGCTCTAGTTTCTTTGAGTCGGCTTCGTTTAGCACTTCTCCTTCAGCAGGTTCTGTGAATCCATTCTCCACAATTCCCCATTGATTAAGAGAATGGAAGATCGTCTTCACTTTTACAAACCAGAAATCATAATCGTTACCATCAATTCTGGAATGTGATGGACATTTATATTTGAGGGGGTTGAACTTGCCTTAGATATTTTTAGTCGATTGGATAGAACCTGGAGGCTCTTGATACCAAACTGTTGGAGTATTAAAGGAGAACTAATTGTTTTGTTTGTAAAATCTGATATATATCTTTTGATTTACACACCCTTCATATATATGGGTTGAAGGATAGCCCAAAGGTTTAGTAATAAAGACAGGAAGTTTGAATGGTTCACTCAACCTAAGATTAAGTGAACTTACAATTGTAAATGAATTTGACAACTCTTTAATTCTAACAGAACACTACCTCTAATGCTCGCTTCATTGATAGGACATAAGTTGTTTGCTTGCTCGTTTCTAGATGATGAGCCATACCAGGTGGCAATTTTCTGAATGAAACAGTTTTCTGATTACTAGTTTCAATTGATTTTCTCGCTTTCCAAATTGGTGAATTCATTGAAGCAATGCTTAATCTTCTAGTTCAAGATTGGAGAGACAACTTTATCAGTGGATATACCTAGTAATCTAAACAAAGAAAGATTCCTGAAGGTTATAGGATGATTCTACCTTAAAAGTTTCAGTCCAGGGAGATCAGGGGGCTTCTGACCGCCTTCAATTGGCCAAGCCCGGTGTTCTTTCGCAGGAGTGCTTTTGTTTACTGATACAAATGCTAATTTTTTGGGATTTCCACTGTTTTCTGCTGTTTTTCTATTGGTATCCATGTTTATAATAAAAAGCAGCAAAAATACATTCAAAAGATTATTCCTCATCAAATTACTAAAAGCCTTGTCTGGTACTGAATTTTATGCAATATGCTTAGATATGTAGCCTATTAACACCAAAGCAGTTCTGGCCTGAATTTTAGTGCCAAGCCTATAACTGGAAAATCTTCATTGCACATCTTAAGGAAGAACATCAAATTGCAATAAAAGGTCCCCCATGCAACTTGAGAATGTGAATCAACATTCGCATGATAAATGGGAATAAATATCTTTTTATTTGACTAGTTCATTATAGAGAAGAAAAATTAGCAAGATATTAGCATATTTGCTATGATAAAGAATGCAAGACTTGAGAATACTTTCATGCACAGTTCTCTTTGTCTCGGTCCACATTCTGCTTTCACCGTGTCCTTAACTTGTGCTGTGCCAGAATCATTCAACTTATTCCCATCTAGCAACCTATTAGCAATAGGTGTCTCTCTACCAAATATTTAACCACATCATACTTGTCAAACTACTAAAAGGGATCTTCTTTCTAGTTTTAGCTTCAACATTCCTGATCTGTTGATGAGCAGTCTTAAAAATCGATAATCATTTTGATCAATTTGAACAATGATTGAGACTCACCCATAAGTCTTTAGATTATTGCAGCTTTCCAGACTCTGAATCTGAGGAATATTACCCCTCGGTAAAGTTTTAGAACATTGCAAGGATAAAGAAAATAGCTTTCTATCCCTTTGCGTAGCATCCTCAGCCATGTTCCAATCGATGCATAAGAGAGAGTGAATATATCCCTATATTATTTTGAACTATCGACATACAGACCTTCCTTCATCTAGAATTGGTTGAGCAAAGCCCGTTTTCTTACTACTCAATGAGAACATTGTCTGCGTTGGCACCTTAAGCACATGTCATTCTAGTTTCTCTAACTGACTAAGTGGTCGTGAGCAGTTAATAGGGGGTTCTTTTATGTTATCTGTTTGTTTCTCTGTCAGATTAGTTGGTTAACTGCCTCTTCATAGTCAAGGACGGGAGAACGGGGTCTCACCACCACGACAGGGTCTCTTCGCGCCCTCAGCATTATGCCTCCGGCGGGTCTACCGGTAGTTTTCGTACAAAGACACCCGGCAACCCAAGTGACGAACTAGGCGGTTGCCATTTGCCCAAACCTGATTGCCATTTCTGAACAGACTAACTCAGCGACCCAGGAAGCGAACTCGGAGGTCGCCGAGTTTCCATAGTGAAGTGTCGAGTTTGTTATTCTAAATTTTATGCGATGCGCTCGAGTTCTTCGTATCCTACCTCTCCCGTAACGTGAAACTAAAATCCGGGAACACCCTAATGATGAGTAATTGCTCAAATTACAATGAATTATGGGAAGTGAACGCAACAACGTAAGCAAAATAGATTTGGAAAATTCAATAATGCATGAAACCTCGTACATAATGCAACTTAAACTCATTATTGAATCTTAGGTCTTATTACTTGCAATTTGAGGAAGACGATTTAATTATTTGTGAGAATTATATATTTGATGAATTCCGGGCTGAATTATTTTGTTGTGAACAAGTCCAATTCTACGATATCCATGGCATGAGTTGAATGAAATGCTTATAGTATGATTATGCGGATTGGTTTACATGAAGTCATTAATTGAATTGAGTCATAGAGGAAGCGTCATGCGAAAGCTAATTGCGGAACTATTGATTGAGACCACTTTGTCGCTAGTATCTGATGCATCAATTTAAGTCTTAATATCAGATGTCGCCTAGTAGGCGCCCACATATGAGGCCTATGCAAGAAGTAGCTGGGGAAGAAACACCCCACTTCCGAGGAAAATCGGAGAAATATTTGCACAAAAAAAATCACCCACCTATGATGGTTCTAAAAGCCCAAATAAAGATGTCATTTGGGTGAGAGAATTGGAACAAATCTTCCATTTTCTTGAGTGCACTGAAGTAGAGAAAACGATCTGTGTACCTTACCAACTGCAATGAGAAGCAGACTATTGATGGAAAAGTCATCTGAGTACTTTAACTGAGGAACAAGTTGTTGCCCTCACTTGGGAAGACTTCAAGGCAGAGCTATATGAGAAGTATATTCCTGAGACTTTTAGGATTGAAAGAGAAGCAGAATTCCTGAATCTGAAAAAGGGACGCGACTCAATTAAGGAATGATCACAATTTCTGTGTGCTATCTTGTTATGCACCCGACCAAATTGACATTGATGCCAAGAAATCTTAGAGATTTCGATCTGAATTAAGGCAGAAAATTCAGATATCCCTAGCCTGCTTGGAAGGGCTAACTTACAAGCCGCTTTAGGACGAGATTTAGTAGTTGAGGCAACCTTGCCTAAATATGTGAATGCGCAGGCCCCTTCCAGCCAACAACCACGACAGGATCACAAGCGTAGATCAAGTGCAACATTGTGATTTTAGGTCGAACCATCATTCATAGAAAAGATCATGGCAAGGTAATCAAGGATACCAATCTAGGAATTGTCGGGATAATATGGAGGATAAGGAGGAGGGAGGAGATTTAAACCTCTTGTGTGAAATAAAATTGAAAGGATAAGGAGGAGTGAGGAGTTGTAACCCTCTTGTGTAATTGATATGAAATGAAAAGGTAATTGACACCCTTGATTATGTGATTAATGGTTGATGAATGGTGTTTGATTATGAATGGCACCACCAAAAATGAGATGGATCGATCCATGTGAGGTAAATGTTTTAAGCATGCATAAAGTTATTTTCAACAAAACTCTCATGCTATATATGCTTGTGTGATACGGTGATTGCATCATACTATCTATATAATTTATTTTCGGGACAACATGACGACTAGGTACATTCGTGTACTTAGCCCCTATTCTTGTTTTCCCTACGTGCAGGTACAAGGTGATGGCGATCGCGATAGCGTTGTGGTATAAGTGGGAAGAAGGTGGTTTAAATGTGTACTTTGATATTTAAATGTAATTTTTTGGGCTTGTGTTAATTTTTCTCTTTTGTACTTGGTTGATATTTGGCATGACTACTTGTACTACCTTGAAGCCGGTTGTTTGTTTAACTTATGATCTATTATAGTGTCCTTCTTATTGGATTCGAACCTATGATGGTATGATCTACTTTGAACTCCTTATTGCATGTTCCTCATTTATGATTCACTTGACTTGTCATTCGGTATCGAACCAAAGGGGCTATGTCTTCATACATAGTGTTGGGCCTAAAGATGAATGGAGAATATCAAATCAAGGAATCTCGGGGCGTGGGGCTTACAGCCTTGCCAACCTTGATGGAAGACCCATATGCAATAGTTGGAACATCAAACACCTAAAGCGGTACTTTCAATAGGTCGAGTTCAGGTCCCTGACTAGGGACCTACCCGATATGCCTTCTGTTAGGTGTTGATGTAGAAATCCCACCTTAAATTGATGTTTTGATGTGTCAAAACTATATACCAAAGTCTAGGTCTTAGAGTTATTACCTCATGTAATCCTTGTATAGGATGATCGAGTTGTAATAGTCTAGGAAAAGAGAATTGTCAAAACTGTGGAACAATTTTGAAGAAGACGCCATTCAGACGAGATAACTATCAAACATAAAGGACGAAGAGAGGCAGAGAAAAGCAAAGGGTACGAAAAACTGCGCAAACAGTTTTTCTTGTCAAAGATTGGATATTCAAAGAAAACTGTGGATACAATGTTTACAAAGAAACTGTTGAGTGGCGCTCACAATTTCAGACCAGGACAGTTTCACGTCAAGGAATGCGTACATAGCAAGATGTTGATCAGTCGCAGAAGAACTCTAAGGAAGTCAATGATAAAAGATAGTCAGACACACAGTTGTGACTGGCGTACAACATTGTTCGGCGTCTAACACATCAAGTACAAAGTGCCCTGCAAATCAGGACAGTGTTGCAGAAAACTGTGCAACATAAACTGATGTTTTGATGTGTCAAAACTGCCGGATAACATAAACTGTGTTTTTAAAACATAATCTTAAATTGATGTTTTGATGTGTCGAAACTGCCGGATAACATAAACTGTGTTTTTAAAACTGTCACATAAAAACTGTGTTGATAAGAAACTGAACTGCCCGTGAATTAGAGTGTATTTAACTATTTTAATACTTCTGCTGCACATTATACGTACTCTGATCTGGGACCAACACCTTCTCTCATTCCCTTTCTTTTATCACTAGTTTATTTTCGGTGTATGCTCAATTATTAATCATTCTTTTTCGATATGAGATACTAAATTGAGTGTTGGAGGGACGATGCCTAACACATCGCCCACACTCACGACCCTCCCCTATTTTCAATGTATCTCCAGGACGAGAAAGGGCATTAAAGCACATCCAAACACACAACAAAGCAAACAGAAAGCATCATGATCAAAAGGCCATGTGTTAACGCCCAAGGGACCACTATTCTTAAGCAAAAACTATTCGGGCAATAGCGAGCAAAAGGTAAGCTAAAAGATGTCCAGAGAATGAAAAATTAAAAGAGTTTGACAGAATTCAAAGTATTCCAGATAGCAAATTTGATGGGCAGGCAGGATCAAGCAGCGACGGACTGAGAAGGTTGCGGGCTTTCGAAGGGATCGAGCTGCTGATTGGGTTGATCCTTCCCCTGGGGCTCCTCGACAATCAAAGTCTGGTTTAGAGCATCGCCAGCAGGGGACGACACACGGTCCTCCTTGGGGTCATCTTTGTTCGGCTCTGGGGATAGCGCCTTGCTCCCGGTCTCCTCTTCAGGCTCATCCAGGAAACTCAGATTCATATTGGGGAACTTCAAGGCGAAACGGGCACGAACCTCATCCATGGCTTGCCCACCATCATCTGCTAGCAAGATCGGAGAGCGTCAGATTACTGAAAGGTAAAACATTAACTCAACACAATCTTACCTCGTAGGTCTCGCTGAAGTGGGTGGACATAATGATGGTGGAGTAGTCCAGACCCTCTATGCGCTTCAGCAGAGCAACCTCATCATCCAGATCACCCAACTCCTGCAAGAAGTCGATGTCCTGCGCTTGGAGCTCCTTTCTCGCCGATCCCAACTGGGCAGTCAGCGTACAAATCTCCCCCCGTAGGGAATCCACCTCCGCAGCAGCTCGGGCATACTCCTTCACCTCTGAAGACCCCTTCCTCATCTTGTCCAGGTCCACTTGACACCGACGGAGCTCCTCCTGCGACCTGCCTAACTCTCCCTCGAGCTCCTGCACCTTCTCCACAAGCTCGCGGACCCGCATACCTTCGGACCAAGCCTTCAGCAGTTCCTTAGCCTGGTCCTCCACATGGAGGGCCACCTCTTTGTGAAATTCCAGCAACTACATTACGCCCTACAAGAAACACTCAAAAGTAAGGTGCGCGGCATACACAGGACCACTCAGAAACTCAACTCATCTCCATTACCTCCACGACCTTAAGGTCCACACCAACCACTCTCTGAAAGACCTGCCCCATAGAAGCGTCTGGAGCAACTGCGGAGCCATCAACAGCTGTTGAACCTGTGACACAAAGGCCTCGATGTCAGCGGCACAACCCTGAAGAGGAGGAGGGGGTGGAGGCTAGATTCGGGATTTGTCAGCGTCCCTCTCCTGGGACTCCTCGTGTGCGCTCTCCCTAGCTCTCCGCCTCCTTTCGCGGCACTGATCTCGTTCATCCTCCACCAAAATCACCACCCTATCCTGCCTTCTCTCAACACCCCTCTAAGATTCCTCTTCACTCCGGGCATGAGATTGGCATTCATCATGTTCAATGTTCGTCCTCTTATGCGGGGGAGAGCTGGCGTACCGTCCCGATAAATGACGCTTCCTTTCAAACTGACCAGCCTCTCCCCTGGCTTGTTCCTTTAATTTCAGCGCCTCAGCAAGAGCCGCTCGCGTTGCCTTGTTTCCCCTCATCCTATTAGGAAAAGCTTCTATTCTGCCTTCCGGGTACCTAATACCGTCAGCCGAGATGCTCCTTTCCGCTCTCACCTCCTTCCACGATGTAACTTCCATAGCGTATGCCTTGTCCACCCTCCTCGACTCCGCCTTCGTCAACTCGATGCACCTCAAGGCTGCAAAATAGTCACACAAATATAGTGTAAGAACAACAAGAATCCGAAAAGAACCGAAAAGCAACCCGGGGGACAAGAACACACTTAAAGAATCCATTCCGATCGGGGTGAACTCAAGATCCTCCGAATCCATTCCATGATAAAACCACTTGCTCCACCATTTAGAGGAATTGTCGGGGGCATCAGTAACCAGTGGCGATCGATCCCTCGTCCACTTTGTGACGTAGTAGTACCCCGGGTGGTAAGGATTGAGGCGATATAAATAATGCCACTCATGAATGGTAGGAAGGGCAAGCCCCTGGTCCATGAAGATCAAGAACGTGCCCACCATATGACACCAACTAACCGACGATAGATTAAAGGGATAGAGGCCATATAAATTCAGAACATTACAGAAGAAAGGGTTGAGAGGAAGATCAACCCCCTTCTCCAAAATGGGAAGATAAAAAGCTACATACCCCGGCGGGGGATTAAAACAATGCTTCTCCGCCAAGGGAACCCTGAACACTGGGGGTACCCTAGCCACCTAACCTAAGGCTTCCACCACCTGGCCAATCGACACTGTGGAAGCAGCATCCCTCACTTGGTCTCTCTTGACCTCCTTCCCTTTCCGCAACCTAGACCTAGTGAATTAAACCGACGACTCCCCATCAAACGATGAAAACACCTCGACAACCAGACACTCAGAAGTAGACCTACCCTCGTCGTCCTGCTCTATCTCAGGAGACCATATACCTAGCGAAAGTGAACCCACCTCCTCCGAGGGAGAAGAACTGGAGGGCAAGGATTCTGAAAATAGTAGATGAGAGCTGCTGCCCCTATTTTGAGAATCTGACTGAGACGACATGAGTGGAAATTAAACCAAAATCCCTAAATTCTACCCAACAAACCACCACCACCGCAAGTACAAAAGCACGCACTAAAGTAGGAATAACTTAAGGGGATGAAGTGGAATTAATGGCTAATGACCTTATGCAAAGTGATTGAGCGCATGGAAAAGTTCGTAATCACAGGAGAGACTCGCCGCAAGGAGATAAGGAAAGCTCGCCGAAAGGGGTTCACCTCCCAAGCTCTTTCAGACCCATCGGGACCTACCTCACGGAACAACTCCAACCGACCACCAGCAAGGTCCAGCTCCCGGATAACAGCCCAACCCCAGGAGCTCCAGAATCACAACCCTTAAGTCCGAGCGAGGGGCTCCAGTACCAGCGCGCACGACCCTCCAAAAGGATGTAAGATCCAAGGCTCTGCTCGCGTGAAATTCGGAAGGAGGTTGAAGAAACCGCACACCAACGGCCCCCGTGAAAATCGGAACCACCTCCGGATACCTTGCGCCGCCAAAGGAAAGGACCTTTTGTTGAGCTGAAACCCTAGCTCAATGGACCCAAAGAAATGGCAATGACCTTCGCCAACGACTCCTGTAAATATCAGAGCTACCTCCGAAATCAGCTAGGGATGTAACGGTCCCCCTTGAGCTATAAAACGGGCACCGATAGTTCATTTTTGCACACATTTTTTTCTTTATACATTTGTATGCTCAATTTAAATTAGATGAATCCTTTCATTTTGAATAACAAATTATTCCTTTGCTTTGTTTTTTCGGTCATATTCCATTTGAATTATCGTAAGTTCCAAGGGTCCCTATCTAATCACAAATTGAACCTTAACACATAATACCCACTCGATCGTTGATATTTGATGTATTTTTTCCATGTTGTACTTAGCGTAAGACCCACGCGGAGGTCATTATTTAAAATAAATTCTTATTCTTTGCCTTCCGCTTTCTTCATAATAAATACTTCTTATTTGCTTCCGCTTCGCTTGATCTTTCAAATCATATTGAAATCAAATTCTTTCAAATTATGAATCCATATTCTTCTTGTCATAATATGTTATGCTTCCGCTATTTACTGAATGATGTCAAATTATTTTAAAACCATTAGCGTGCATTGTTCGCACGTAAGACTATCACATAGGCCAGATTTGGGGGTGTGACAACTACTGAACTATGAAAATACTATCTAACCACTCAAGCATTTAAGCTCTAATAACTCCTAAAGCTCTTAAGCTTACTATGCATCCTTAGTGTTGGTCCCGATTTATCAAAGTATAATGTATATGCACAGTAAAAAAAATTATTTGTAAGTTCGATATCTTGCATTTATCCAAGCTAAGGGTGACATGTCAGCTTGGTTTGTTCAAATCTCTTAGGTACTTGATGTCCACTTTGTCTTAACTATCAATATTCAGTATATACTCCAACACTTGAGTGTTGGCTTTCAAAATGAGATTAAACTATATTGACAGATAAGTAAATAAAGCAGTAAATGACAAACAAACTTATAGTGGTTCAGAATAAACAGTCCTATGTCAACTCTCACACACTTTGTATGGTAATACATTAACCTTTGAACGGTTACAGGTGCTCCTACGATCTATTGCTTGTCGATGAATGCCCCGTCCAACAATCCACAAGCGTACTCGCCTAGTCCTTGCTTGGTTCCTCGCTTTGCAGCTGCTCAGAGTGTGGGCGCACCACTCAGCCTCCTCGTAGCCGGAATGAGGTGTTTATAGTTCCCCCATGAACTATCTCTTCTGTGGCAGGTTGCCCGTAAGAGTCAAATTACAAGATGTACTTGACTGTTGTAGTTTTTCTTGGAGCGAATATCTACCGATTAGTAACTCAAGAATACATCAATTCTGAGTCTCGTGTTCACTTAGTAACACATGGAAAGCTTAATAGCCTCAAAATTAATCTCACCCTGTGGAGCTTAAAGTTTTCGGTAAGAGTTCACAGATCGTACAATATCTTCGTAACTTGTAAGTTCGTCTGTGTGAGTTTGTTTGCGTTAATTCGTTTTTGTGTGTAAACTTCTTCTACAATCGAATGTCTCTATTAGTTGTAGCGTTCGGTGGGTAGGTGTGCTTTTTGCAGAGGGCCTGCACCTTTTTTTGCCTTTTTCTAACTTTGACAACAACGGTTTGTCTTTTATCAGAACGATGGTCTTTCTGCCAGTATGAGGAATCCCGAACTGATTGTTCTAGGTAACGAAACTTGAAGTTTCATGCTTGCAAACTTTAAGGCCCTTAAAGTTTGTTCTTCTTCAGTATATTCCTCTTGTCTTTAATTGCTGGGACCAGGACTAGGAAGTCTATGCTAATGCTATCATACTTGCAACTCCATGTTGATGATGTCATCTCTTGAAGTATACTTGGTCTCTTGCTGCTCAGTATGGTTTGATCGATTGCACCATACTATACTGGATTCGTACGTGACGAAATCCATGCTCCGCTAGACTCTTTTTCTTCCAGGCTTGTAGGGTGTACTGCGTTCTTTTAGCCTGTTGAGTTTTTATGCATACTAGACTTTTTGAATAGTCTAGTTTCCACATTAGTATCAGCTTACAACTTGATAAAGAACCTATACAAGACTTTACATTATTCACCTAAGCTGAAAACTAACTAAGATGACTTTTACATTCTTTGACCCACCAAAGCATAATCTGAAAGGAAGGATATTTCTATCAAATTTTCTAACACTTAGCACGAGATAGTCGTCAGTCCGATAGACAAGCTCATCAGAGACTACAACTGACTTACAACAAGGTTCTGATATCTCCTTAGTTCACCATTGAAGATACATCATTCTGATCAACACTCGCAAAACAAAAAAAGAGACCTTCTAACCAAAAATTAGCAAAAAAGCCCAGCACGCATGTGTGGTAAAGCTTGAAGTTGTTTTACCCTGTGATCGGAGAAGGATCAACTCTCTCGTCAGTAGAGTAATGAAGGTTGTAATTTGTATTTGGTTACCGAAAGCAATTGGAGTTGATGAATTCCTTTTTAGTAGGAAGAAAAATGGACGTAGGGACTTAAGTTTCTGAACCACTATAAACTTTGAATTATTTACTGCTTTATTCTCGTTTCAGTTTCATACCCAATACAATTTTCAACTGACATTTGATATCCATCAACCTTCAGCTGGTGGAGTACAACTGTTGTACGAATTAAATATTTTATATATCAAACCAACTGACTTTCCAAAATCAGCTGAGACCGAAGAAAAAGGAGCCCACACATGGTTATTTAAATCAATTTCGCACGCGTTTATATTTGCATACTCTGATTCGGAACTTATATTATACTTGTTTTTTAAAAAATTAAAAAAATTTATTTCAATAATTAGATGCGATTAATTCAAGAACCAAAATTAATATCTGCTTAACATACACTTTATTTTTACCATATTTAAACTCTCACTCTATATATTCTTCCTTTTGAACAAATATTTATAATTCTAAGTATTGGTTTAATTAATTACGTGTGTTTTCTGCTTACTAAATGGATAAACATAGCTTCTTGTGTGTAATAAGTTTGACACTTAATCCTTATGCATTAATTGTGATTTGGAAAACTTGTCGCAAATGCTGTCTCCAACTTCTTCTTTCTTTCTTCTTCTTTTTTATTTTTTTTTTTACTTTTTTATAGGAATACATTTATTAAACTCACACGCCCAAATATTCTCAAAGAAGCTTGAACCGGTAACTTCTTAATCTAAACAAGATGCTTTAAACACTATACTCGAACGAGGGGACTTATCTCAAACTTTAAAGTTCCCATTTGTTTACATTATTAATAAATTAGCATGCCATATTGCCTCAAATTTATAATCCTTTTCCAATATATTTTTATATTTTATTTTCTTAAAATTTTCTTTGACCAGGGACTATCATATTGTTAAAGAATATAATAATAAATGACTTGGGGTTTTTTAATTGGGCTTGCTAATTTATTTTTATTAGGTTTGGCAATTTATATTAACGCATAAATAAATAGGTTTGGCAGTGTACATGTGGTCCTGATTTGTTACAATTAGTTAGTTGCCAGATTTAGCATAGGTTTGGAGGTAGGTAATATATATATATATATATATATATATATATATATATATATAGAGAGAGAGAGAGGAGGGATCATGTAAAAAAAAATCTCCCTTTAAGAAAAAAGAATGAATCATGTTTGATTATATATATATAAAGTCCCTTTAAAAAAATGAGAAAAGTTTGATTATGTTTACCATATTGCTTGAATACCAGTAACGTGATAAACATAATCAAGCAATGTGTTAAACATAATCAAGCACCTTTCTCACCCATGAGAGAATGAGAAACGCTTGATTATGTTTACCATATTACTTGAATGAATGTGATCTTCTAGATTGATTAGATAATGATATATATAGATTTTTCTTTTTAATATTCTATGCTTTTTTCTTTTTAATAAATTATCTTATAAAACAAAATATATTTAAGCATGTACAGCAGAAAAACATGAGTTACTTAAACAGAAGATATAATTTTTTTATTTAACACAAAATGAACTTTTAACACTAAATTCAATCCCTATGTATACACTATACACGTACAATTTATTCATTGAATGAAACACGTTTTCTTTCTTTTGTTAATATTATTGCTATTGCATGAATGCTTGTAAAATGTACATGAAAAGCGACAGCGTACCATAGATTTTCGCATCTTAAATTGTCAAAGTGATTGTTATATTGAGGGAAATTATGATTAATTAATTCATGTTTATAAAAGATTATTCTGATTCAATAACAGTTTTTCTTGATTCATTCAATTTATCTAGTCAACATTCATTTTCTTCTTGCATCCTTGTATATACGTAATCTCGAGATTTAAAAAAATAAAACACTAAAACTGAACAAAATGTATATATTTATAATATAAACCAATAACCGTGCATTAATTTTATTACCAAACAACCGTTGCTGTATCCTAACGCTATGAATCAGAAATATAATTAAAGCATTAAATATGTAATGATAATACTAGTAATAAATCCACTTATTACAGCATCCAACTTATAATACCACACGTAAAAAATTATCAATTTAAACTCGATCGTTGCATGCCAGGTTCCACATCCCCAACTCATCACTGCACGCTGCAGAAATGAAACCAAAATATTTTCATGTAATAAAACTTATTTAATACAAGATATGGAATATACTAATAAACATGTAATCGAGAAATGGAACCGAAATCTTACGTGTTGCAGTTAACGCTGTAACTGATTGGGTAGCCAATGTCGACATTGCACTTCTCAGGCAAGCTCGATGCATATTGTGCATTCACGCCCAGAGCTTGGGCCTCGGACTTGAGGCATTCACAGTAGGACCTCCTCAACGCCGTCGTGGAGGCGGCGGCCTTGAGCGTCTTCACGCCGTCGCAGCAGGTGGTGGGCACGGTGCCACCCTGTTGCAGGTAGGTCCTACATGTCTCCAGGGCACTCAGTACCGGGTCGCAGTTGGCCGCACCGTCTACATGGTGGCTGAGCGCCGCCATGCAGACGCAAACAACTATTGCGAAGACAACCTTAACAGAGTTCGTCATTTTCTTATGGATCGGAGTTGAGGAAGATACTTGATTGTGTGTGGGTTGTTGCTCGAGAATTTGATGGTTGAAGTGACGGGGAAAAGTTGTTTATATAGGGAAAAACTATTGACTTGTATTAATTAATATGGTTGTGGTCATGAGTTGGTAAGTCTAGATTTGTAGCGCGATTAAATTAATTATGTGAGATAATAGAGATTTAATTAACCTTTTGTTAATATATAGCTAGACATATCTTAATCTGATTGTGAGTGTTTTCTATTTCTCATGAAAAAGAAAAAACTTTTAAAATGTCGTAAGGTGATGAAATTGGACATGTAATAGGCTAGCTATATTCACAATAAATTATTATTATTATTATTATTATTATTATTATTATTATTATTATTATCATTTTACTGTTATTATTATTGTCGTCGTTATTTAGTTTTATTTTTATTTATGTTAAAACTCAACTTTATACAAAATCATTATCACGGTACTACGATTTTTGTTTAAATTATTATCTTAAGATTAGACTACTACATGAAAAGGTGAAATAAAGTAGTATCCCAAACCAAATTAAATTCAGCGCAAATTAATCTACCACATGCAATTAATTTAATATAATTCACCTTTTATTTGTGTTATATAATATATTATAATTAACGTGATTTATTTAAAAGTAATACGCAGTTCAAATATAAAATGACCACAATTTACTCTAATTGCCAAACAAACATATAACAATAAAGTCAATTTCAAAAATTTTGAAATACATTATGTTTAATAACTTCAAAAAGAACTTTAGGCATAGTTTTAATTGTGGTATTAAATTTTTGGCAGCCTATACTTTGGTCGTAGGGTTGACATTGGGCAATAGGGGGTGGCGAGAGGCGGATTCAGGCGGCCGCGCCACCCGTCGTCTAAAACGGTAGGTTTGGACAAATTATAAT
The DNA here is from genome assembly GCA_026898455.1 of Plectranthus barbatus. Taxonomy (NCBI): domain Eukaryota; kingdom Viridiplantae; phylum Streptophyta; class Magnoliopsida; order Lamiales; family Lamiaceae; genus Plectranthus; species Plectranthus barbatus. The sequence goes on along the minus strand of JAPKLW010000054.1, from coordinate 452,386 downwards.
TTTGGCTTTCAACTTTTTACACGTGGAAACGCCTTCAACCAATAACTTAATTCAGTAAAACCGACCTTTCATCCTAATTATTAACATATTAAATAATCTATTATAAACAAACAATGTTCATTTTTTTTTTTGATCGAAGGTATAATTTTAAATCTACCGTAGACGTAATTCGTCATATATTGAACACACAAGATGCCGCCTCTATTACCATACAATAATATTAGTATACAACACTATATAATTCAAACTTTATCGTAGATCGTGGTTTACCGAGGTTGCTGGAACACGATATATATATATATATATATAGGGGTGCGTTCATGGCTGAACAAGGGTATGTGAATGAACAGAGACCAAGATCTAGCCATTCATTTAAGAGATTAACGTCCATGATTTAATGATGATATTTATCATTGTTACAGTGTTAATATATCATCAAAAGGGTAAATTAGTCACAAACAGGTAAAATTCAAATCATTAAAGATCTGCATGCGAAAATTAACGGTGCAGTTACCAAAAAAATAGCCCATGATCTCTTCCTATTATTATTTACTTACTTAATTAATTGAATATCATTCCACCTACCAAATTCTACAATTAGACGACAGAGAGAGAAATATATTTCATGATCTCTTCCCATTATTATCGATTTACTTAATTAATTGAATATCATTCCACCTACCAAATTCAACAATTTGACGACAGAGAGAGAGAAAAAGGGAAGCAGAAATCGTCCGATGAACAAATTTGATTTGAGGAATATTGAATACAAGTAACAATGATAATGTCAAAATCGTACAATGATACTTATTAAAGATAACAATGATCTTAAAGGTTCATTAAAATTCAATTAAGACTAAACCGATAATTTTGATAAAATGATAATAATTACATGTAACAATGATATTGTCAAACAGTGTACAATGATATTTAATAAAGATAACAATGATCTTAAAGGTGTATTAAAATCATTTAAGATTAAAATGATAATTTGATAAAATGATACTTATTACATGTAACAATGATAATATCAACAGCGTACAATGCTACATATTAACCGAACACAATGTAGAAAATAAATAAACAATTAACAATCCATTAACAAAGAATTCGTTGAGCCCTAAATTCATTAACAAAGAAACAATTCATGAACCCTAAATTTATGTTTACTGAGAGAGAATAGTGCATAAAAAAGAAACAACATAGATTTGCTAGAAATATTGTTCTATATTCACCAAACTCCACCCCGCTGTTGCCATTGCTGCCATCTCGACTATTGCCGCCGCCGCAACACCGTGACCTCTCACCCTCCATCTCAATTTAAAGACTCGTCAGCAGCAGCTCGACTTGGATCCGGCCGGAGGAGACACACGTAGGGCTTTGTACGCGCGCACGCAGCAGGAGAACATACTCGCCGCCATCAGCCCTTGCATTGCCCCTCACCGCTGCTACTTCTGCGAGTCGTTGGGAGGACTGGCGCTGTCCGTCGTCTCCTCGCCTGAGAAGGCTGAAATCGAAATCCACACCGCGATAGTGGTGGTGCAGCCTCAGACACAACCACAACCGACCGTGGAAGGGATTTTATTTCTTCTTTGCAGGAGGGAGGATTTGAAATGATGAGAAGAGTTTTTTTTTAATTCACGTTGGAGTAGTAATTCAATAAATAAAAAAGAATTTGGAAAGATATGTTAAATATTTGATTTAGCATGAAATTAGGTAACTGCCTATTATATAAAATCTACCAAAAATTAACATAATATTTTCTTCCCATAACACCCTTTCAATTAAATAAATAAAAAAATCTACCTGCCATGTGTCATTAATTCAGCCATCAGATCAATAAAATGGACGTTCGGATCTTAGGTCACTGTTCATTCATGGTATTTAGTTCGGATTTGAACACAACTCTATATATATATATATATATATATATATATATATATATATATATATTTAGGGGTGTAATCTAGGCTGAACATGGTTCTGTGAATGAACAGAGACCAAAATCTAACCATTCATTTCCAAGATTAATGGCCAAGATTTAGCAATAGCATGTATCATTATTGACGTTTATATTTGTCATCAAAAGGGTAAAAAAGACATAAAATGGTAAACATCAAATCATTAAAGATATGCATGCTGAAAATTAAGGGAGCAGTTTCCAAAATATAGCACCACGATCAGTTTACCATTAATATCTTTTTTCCAAATTAATTCCTTATCATTAATATACTTCTACCTACCAAAAAAACATTCAGTCGACGACACAAAGAGGGAATTTCGGGAGCAGAAAACCTTCGGCAGAAGGTTTGGATTTCAGACAAATCGTAAGTTTTTTAGTCCGGTGACTGAATCTTTTGAGATCTTAAACGTTCCTTTTATCATTCTTGTTTGTTTTTTCCAGTTCAAAATATTGCCATTGAAGAAATATAATATTCACTGTTTTTTTTTTGTTTGTTTGTTTTTACCGAGTGTTTGTTTTAAACAAGTTCTACACCAACAAAATCGCGAAGGAAAAATCAAACAAACATGGGTCCTAAGAGAAAACCAACGACTACCGCTTCCAGTTCAGGTTAGTATATGTTTCTGCATATTATTCCGACTCTGGTTTTAGGATTTTTTTCTGTAAAAAAGTTTTAAATTAGTTAAATTTTGAACAAGAAGAGCGCGGGTTTCTGAAACTTTTGAATGCAATAACTTCATACTTAATTTCATTTATCATTGTTTTTTTGGAGAATATATTGCGCTTGACTGTAGAGTAAAATATGGTGAAATCGAATAATTTTGCATTAATGTTTTATGCAAAAAAACCCCTTTCTCTAGCATCAATGTAAAAGTATCGATTTAATCACACTGAATTTTGATTTGTTGGTGATTTCTTTAGTTTTGTGTCTTCTAGGTGGTTATCATTGTCAAAATAATAATTTATCATTATTAATTGTTTCATAACCGATAGATGTAAAAGTGGCATACTGGCATGACTTTGTTTACGATTTATGTAATGTCTTTAGAATGTATGTGACATATTGAAAATTTTGTTTATCACTAATTAAACTTAGCAAGATTGAAGTTAATATATTTTCTAAGGAGATGGAATTTTTTTAATTTTTTTGTTTGTCATTGTTATTAGCAATGATTATCATTTACTGTACGTTTTAGTGTAAGTTTATGAGTTGTATTAAGTAAGACATTTTATACGTCATATTATATGTCATCACAACCTTTTTGTTCTATCATGTATTATCAAAACAAAAAGATGTATATGATAAATAAATTGAATTTTGCATATAAAAAGATTGTAATTCTATCATGATTATCATTATGTACTAAATTTGCATCAGAAGTAGATAATTCCAACTTATATCATGTAAAGTACGAAATAGTTTAAATTTATGAGTTGTATTAAATATTAGCATTTAATGTTGTATTTTTTTTTGTTATTGAATTTTTTTTTTATATATCATCTAATATGAAATCATCAAATTTTAAATCGATACATGAATTGAATTCTGCATATAAAAAGAGTGTAATGCTATATAGATTATAATTAAGTCCTAATTTTGCATATTAAACACATAACTCTCTGTCATGAAATATATAACAATGTAGCCTATTTATAAACCAATTCATTTTTTATGTTTGTATGACACTTAGCATTACATAGGCAAATGAATTGTCATTGTTTAGATTATATTGGTATCATTTTTGCAATAGTTTACAAATCATTGTATCACAATTATCCTCCCTATTTTCGCTGAGTCAGTTACAAATATAAAATTGATGTGATCGATTATCACTATGATGGGGTTGGTGGAAATGACATGATCTCGTACAACAAGACCGTGCAATCACTGGTAATAATATAATAATTAAATTATTGTTTCTAATTATTTGTAAGATTATATTAATTGTAATACAATACAACATTTAATCTGTAATTCTTTTTGAAACAATGCAGAGGAAATATTTCCACAAGTACCTTTCTGATGCACGTCTCACAGACATGTGTAAGGGGATGGAACCTTTCTTATGCACGTCTCACAAACATGTGTAAGGGGCTGGAACGTGTCAAGCCAAAGAGAATGTCACTGTGTAATGAGAATGTGGTGAATAAGCGTGATTCTATGGTTTTAATGATGAGGCACATGCAGCTGTATAATGGTGAGAAAGAAAAGGAACGATGTGCATGGTTACCGCAGCGGAGCAAGCTAGTGTTCCAATATCTGCGTGCAAAATATTGCACCTCGCTTCTACTGTCCATGAACAATAATTGTGCATTGAAGAACAAGAAAGAATGCATGGATTACATAAAATGCCGAGAAAGAGATTGCAGAAGTGGATGTTGATAAGTGTTGGTCCCGGATATCAGGGTATACTTTGGCAGCGGAAAATACGTA
>JAPKLW010000054.1:328714-432989 GCA_026898455.1 Plectranthus barbatus | reverse complement strand
ATAATAATTGCATATTACACTATACCGAATATTATAAAAAAATACATGAAAATCAATAATATTATTATTTAGAACACTGATATTATATATGTTCCAATAATAATTCTTAAATACAAATAATAATTATAATAATCCAATCATAATAATTAATCTCGAACACACTAAATATTCAATATAATAATACAATAATTTGTATTAAAATATATTAAAAATAAATATAAGTATTATTCTAGAAGTACCTCAGTAATAAAAATATATTTCACGAAAGAAAAATGAATTAAAATAAAAAGGTGTTGGACCCAAATCAAAGATATGATACACAGTGAAAAGTTTCACAAGCTGGCTGTTCAAGCACCAACTTTTGTCTCAGAAAACTCGCTGTTTAAGTGAGTTTTACTTAGTCATTTTCAGTTATAGTCCAACACTTTGAGAGCGTTAGGTTTTAAATCCGAGCAAATAATTTAAAGAAAGCAGTAAATGCGCAAGGGTATTATAGAGCTTTGGACTTCAACTGTCCTATGTTCTCTCTTGAGACCAAGGTTTAGAAATTCACTAAGTTCAGGTTACAAAGATGTAAACGATCTGTAGTTTATTAGTAGATGTCCCGTCTGCCAATCCACAAGCGCACTCGCCTAGTTCTTCATTTGCCTTTACTTCAACTTGGAGTGAGAAGACACTTTACAGCCTCGAGCTGGTCGTTTAGAGCTTTAGAGTTCTTATCTGAACTTGCAGGTTTTGGTGCGAACACCCATAATTGTCAGTTACTTGGAGAAGTAGTGATTCCGAAATGGTTTCTCACTTAGACAGTGTGAAAACCAAGCAGTAACTCTGGCAAGGTGCTAAGAGTCTCGTGTCCAAGAAATGACACACGGTAAGCTGGTAGAATAGCATGAACTCTTGAAAGCTTTGGGTAAGAAATTATGTACATTTTCGATTGTTTTTGTAAGTTCGGTTCATAACCTTCTCACTTGAACTATGCCTCTATTTATGGCGGATTACAGAAGGTTTGAATTGTAGCTGTTTAGAGACAAATGAAATACGTCCAATCGAATGTCTCGCTTTTCCATAAATGTTGCGTGCTTTCCTATCAATAGTAGGTAGACTTGCAACCTTATGTCAGAACAACTTTCAACCAATCCGAGGAATGTCTGCTGGTTCATTCCTTGGACGAACAAGCTTTAAGGGATCCGCCAACTTTAAGTTATCCATACTTAATATCTGAGCTTGAAAAGAATATATCTGACTTATTCTCCATTTCTCTATTTGCGAGTTTGGGATTCGCCTTTGCTGGTAAGCACCTTGCTCGTGAACCTTTGCTGGTGATGACGTGTCAGCCAACAACGTTCAAATGTATTGGCCCTTGCTGGTGAAGACATTTCAACTAGCAAACTCCAAATTGCTTCCAAGCTGGTTGCCAATTTCTTAAACTTCTAGCTAGTAGCCAGTTTCTCCCAAATTTGCTCGCGATGAACTCTATTAAAACTCGATAAATTCCTAAACACGACCTTACCAATCTAAGCTAGAGACTTACTAGCTAGTGTTTGACTCATCAAAACATAAAATAAAGGTTAGAGTTACGTCATAGTTCCTAACAAAAGTTATTAGGTATAAAACTTTGTAATACATATTTAGGATGAATAATAATAATAATAATAATAATAATAATAAAATGAAATAAGATTATGATTGATAATAATTATATTTACATATTCGGTACAATATATATTCGACATACCTTTAGTTTTTAAAACTCATATTGTTGGTCACAAAGTCAGAGTTTAAGTACACAGTGAAAGAATTGAATGTGATTAGGTCCAGATGACCCTTACTCAAGTCAATTTATACTTAAGAACATTGATTAACGTAGAGTATAATAAGTTTAGTTAATTTGAATAAAATACACCAGCAACATAGTCATTTGTTCGGTTTCAAATAAGTAATCAAGTTAAAGAAACAAAGCAATAAAGACACGTGATATGTAGTGGTTCGGATGCCAAATGATCCTATGTCCACTCTTTCATCGTCAAATGGATCTGAAATTCACTAAGAACGAGTCACAACAAGATGTAACTAATCTCTTCCAATTTCAGAAAGCTCCTATATCCTCCGGATTCCATGCAATTACAAGCGATAAACCTTACCACATGACTCTACGTGCTAGGCTTTCTGGATGTCTTCAAACTGATAAACTTTACTACGAACAAGATTGTTATGTCTATGAGCTGGATGATTGTGAGTTTGCATTCTTCAAAGAACTTGAGAATGGTTAATGATGATATTGATTTGACTTCTGAAGATTCAGACAATGTGTCTCAGTCTCTTGGTAAGAGCCTGAACTCTGGTTAACTCAAGCTAAAAAGCTTAAGAGTCTCGTGTGTGAACACGGTGATCGTGAGAGAGCTTTGAAAGCATAGATAGCTTGAATGTTCAGATAAGCAATAAGTTTGGTAATTTCGGTAACTCAGTGTATGTTTGCAACCCTCTATCAGATGATCTTTTAGGGTATTTATAGACACGTGGGAGACGTTAGAAGTTTGAAATCTATCTGTTGACACGTTGAGTGGTAAACTCGTTTTTTTTTATTTTTGATATTTTAGCAACTTTCTATCACTTCAATGATTTTTTTGTTAGAACGGCACCCAATAAATTGAAAGTATCTCAACTGAATCCCTTTGTTTTTACTAAGTTTGGATCCTTAGTTATTTTATCTCTTTTCAGTCACTTGGAAAAACATGATTGAACTATTCCTTTTGTCTACAGCGACATATGTCTTAATACCTTTTGACTCAATCTTTAGCTAATCAATTAAGACTTTTACTTAATTTATATCGTACCAACTGACTGTTCATCAGTTGTGTAAAATTTCAACCAATCTTTTCTTCAACTAGCGAGAACTGGTTCCTAGTTCTGTTACAACTCTATAAACCTATACAAGGTTACAAATTTGGAATCAATCTATTTAACCATTATTATATAGTTAGTGTTTTACTATACATATGATTGACGAACTAAGTGAGTATGTTTAGCACATCAAAACTATATTATTTTGTGGGTTGGACGACTTGCCAAATTTTTTTTAAGTGGAGCCGAAGCATTTCCATCTGTACTTAGTTGTTGAGTTCTATGTCAAGATAGTAGTTGCCCATGATGAGAAGTCCTTTACAACAAATTTCTGTAGCAACAAAGATTACTATTTTTCAAATGGTTTTGATGCAGATGTTTGGTACGCATTATGATGACATAGACATTGGTGATTATGTTAAGACTATACCAAATAGTATGGAGGTTCACTAGAAAGTGTGGAAGAATGAGGAGTGGATCAAAGAACTCAAATCCACCACTCTCAAATGTTCGATAACTGAATTTTATCAGTTGGTAACTGATATTGTATCCAAAATGATAGTGTGTAAAGTGAGTTCTGTTAGGAAATTTGTTAGAAATTTCCTTATTTTATATTATTTTTGTGGGTCAAAGCATGTAAAAGCCATCTCAGTTTGTCTCTAGAATAGTTTCAGTTAGGTCCAAAAATGTAAAATTCTGTATAGGATCTTTATCGAGTTGTAAACTGTAGCTGATTCAAAGACCAGATTGAGGAGTCAGTCAGGGAAGCGCAAGACTCGAACATACTAAGGTTCATCCGAACTTACAAGTCTGGTATTTATGAGTACGGACTGATAAGTTTGGACTACACCAAGTATGGGACTAGCCAATATGGTATTATTAAGTCCAGGATACCAAACTTCCCAGTATAGAATCGAGCCTATACTGATTGATGATGTCACCAAGCATGGACATGTATGTATGGTGATATCAGTATAAATTTCCTAGCTCCAGTCCCAATGCAAAGAGATAAAGCGAATGTCCAGAGGAACGTATTGATAAGTACAGACTTTAAGGATTGGAGATTCCTTAAAGTCTGTAAGCTCAAGACCACAATTTTGTACCTTTAACTTACCAATCCAGGATTCTTCGGACTAATAGACTGCCATTTACGTCCTGGGTAAGAAACGGCGGAGCAGGTGCAGAATCTCTAGAAAAAGCACCACCTACCCACAGTGCGCAACATTCGACATAGACTACCGATTGGACATCCTCCAATCTGTCTAATGGATATTAAATTAAAACCTTCAACCTCACGGCTATAAATACCGGAGGATTTCATCAGAAGAAGGTTACTCGAACTCTCAATCCAATCATACCGAACACAAACCAAGCTTACATTTTTCAAAGTACAGATATTCTAATGTTCGAGGATATTAAAGCTAGTCCATGTGTCACTCTAGTGAACACGAGAGTCAAAACTTTCAATTTCTTAAGTTATTGCTTGGTAATCTTTCTCTCCAAGAAATATTACAACAGTCAAGTACACCTAGTACTTTGTCTCTTATGGGCTTATTGCCACCAAGCTGATAGTTTCGGGGAAAATCTAAGCACCCTATTCCGGCGATGAGGCGACTGAGTGGTGTGCCCACACTCCAGTGAGCTGCGAAGAGAAGGACGAGCAAGGACAAGGCGAGTGAGCTTGTTAATTGGTGGATGGGGCATTCACTGACAAGCGATAGATCGCAGGAGCACCTGTGTAATCCTTCCCTTAGTGGATTTCCAGACTTTAAGTCTGAAGAGTGGACGTAGGATCTTTAGAGTCCAAACCACTATGACCTTTGTCTTTTTATTGCTTTCATTTTTGTCAGCTTACTTACATTTCAAACTCAACACTCAAGTGTTATAGTATATACTGGAAATTGACATTAAGCAGACTTGGACTAAAGTACAGAAACAAGATTTGACAAACGAAACTGACTCGTCACTATTAGTTTGGATAAATGCAAGTTTATTGAATCTATAATTAATTTTTCTGTTGTGCAACTAAGTATACTTTGATAAAACCGGGACCAACAAGTGGTATCAGAGCGGTGAGTCCTTCCAAGCTTGTCGTTTTGAGTTGCTTAGGACTGATATCTATTCCTTGCACATTTTTTGTCTTATCTTATTAGCTTAGGTACATATTGAAGATGAATATTCTTCTATACAACGTTGAGAAGTATGCAATATGGAAGAAAATGTCTTCTATACAACTCAAGAGCTACCATCCAGAGATGGTGGATGTACTTAAGAGAGTACCAATTAAGACAACCAAGGTCCTTCCCCACTCGGAGCTGAAGGCGCAAGAACCATAGAAAATCCATACGAATAGTGGAGTCCATATGACAGAAGAAGAAATCAACTTGATTCCATTGCGCAGGAGGTCATTCTATCTTCCATGTCGGACACCTTAATTGACAAAGTCATGCAGTTCGATAGCGCAAAGGAGATATGAGATTATCTCAACACACTGTGTTAGAAAATAGACTAGTTGAAAAGAAATAAAATACAAGTCTGTGTCGATAAGTACGAGCCCTTCCAGATGTTACATGGAGAAATAATTAAAGCGAAGGAAGCTTGCATCAACACCATAGTCAGCGAGCTGAAGGCCTTGGACAGGGCATACTCAAATGAGGAGCACCAGAGGTGAAATGAAGAGAACAGACTAAAGATGGAAGCTGACATGGCCAGAATGGTTGAACTTATAACCTCTCTTGGAAATGTATCCAAAGGTGCAAGCCCATCAATTGCTGAAAAGAAGTGAAAGCCGACCTTTTGTATATCTTCATATTTTTGTTGACTAGACTAGTTTGTTTATCCCTGTATTTGTAATCAAAATCATTATATGGATAAGCTTACTTGTTGATGACAATCACTTTTTTTTCCAACAAACGATCTTTATATCATCGTGAACTTACACAATCCAGTGTAATCAACAAGCTTCTGGTTTCGCTTTGTACTTAAGGATTTTTACTATGAACATACCTGAAATTATTTACCAAGCAATATCTCTCCTGGTTTGAGGGGGGAGATCTTAAGTAGAGTAGGCTGAGTTTGAGGGGGAACTTTTCTTGAGTTTATAGACAAATAGTTCTTTACTTGTAAAAACTCTTAAAGTTTTTTGCTCCTCATCAACTTAGTATAGAGATGACTTTGACCACACTAAAAAGGGCGAAACTGCTAGGAAATTTGTTAGAAATTTCCTTAATTTATATTGTTTAGGTGGGTCCAAGCATTTAAAAGCCATCCCAGTTTGTCTCCATATCAGTTTCAGTTAGGTAAAAAAATATAAAGTTATGTATATGATCTCTATTGAGTTGTAAACTGGAGATGATTCGATGACCGGACTGAGGAGTCAGTCTGCAAAGCGCAAGACTCGAATAGACTAAGGTTCATCCGAACTTACAAGTCTGATATTTATGAGTCGGGACTGACAAGTTTATGCTAAACTAAGTACGGGACTAGCTAGTATGGTATTATTAAGTCCAGGACACCAAACTTACCAGTATGGGATTGAGCGTATAATGATTGATGACATCACCAAACATGGAACTACAAGTATGACAATATCAATATGGATTTCCCAGTTCCAGTCCCTGTGCAAAGAGATAAAGCGAATGTCTAGAGGAACGTACTGACAAGTACATACTTTAAGGATTAGAGATTCCTTAAAGTTTGCATGCTCAAGACCCTAATCTTGATACCTTGGACTTACTAGTCCAGGATTCCTTGGACAAATAGAATGCCATTCTGGCGAAAAGAGGAGCAGTCGTTGTCTGTGTCAGAAAAAGCGGAGCAGGTGTAGAATCTCTTGAAAAAGTACCACCTACCTGCGGTGTGTATCAGTCGACGATGACTACCAATTGGACATCCTCCAATCTGTATCTAACGGACATTAAATTCAAACCTTCAACCTTATGAATATAAATGCCGAAGGATTTCATCACAAAAAGGTTACTCGAACTATTAATCCAACTATACTGAACACAAACCAAGCTTACGTTTTTCAAAAATGTTGTTAAAGCTTTTTTGTGTGTCACTCTAGTGAAGACGAGGCTTAGAACTTCCGAGTTCTTGAGTTAATAATCTTGCTCTCCAACAAATATTACAACAGTCAAGTAAACTTAATACTTTGACTCTTACAGGCTTATTGCCGCCAAGATGATAGTTTTGGGGCAACTCTAAACACCCCATTCCGGCAACAAGGAGGCTGCGTCATTTGCCCACACTCCAAGGAGCTGCAAAGAGAAGGACAAGCAATGACCAGACGATTGAGCTTGTGGGTCGGTGGACGAGGCATTCACGACAAGCGATAGATCATAGGACCTTGTCTTAGTGGATTTCCAAACATTAAGTGTGAAGAGTGGATGTAGGACCTTCTGAGTCCAAACCATAACCTTCGTCTTTTTATTGCTTTCATTTTTGTTAGATTACTTACATCTCAAACTCAACACTCAAGTGTTGTAGTATATACTGAAAACTGACATTAAGCATACTTGCACTTAAGTACTGAAACAAGATTTGACAAACCAAACTGACTCGTCACTATCAGTTTGGATAAGTGCAATTTTACCGAATCTAAAATTAATTTTCCACTGTGCAACTAAGTATATCTGATAAAACCAAGACCAACAAGTTCCAAATTGAAACTGAGCATGAAGAAGTGTAGGCATGTGATGGTTCTTATTGATAAAGTGATAGAAAATTAGGTTGAGTACATCTTGAACCAGATTCTGGAGCATGTGAAGAGGAATCCCACGGTGAAAGATACTCACAAAGAAGAAAGCTTAAGATTTTCACACTTCATTCTAGCAAGAAAAAATAGGAAGGAGCAAAAAAAACTACAAAAATCATAGGAAACTACCGAAAAGAGGGCTGTCAATCCTAAATGAACAGTTCAGTGAATAAGAAGTTGATAACTATGTAAGGGTGTAATGCTTGATGTCCCTCTATCTAAAGAAGAAATTTGTGAAAATATATTGGAGAAAAAGGAAAAGGCGATGAGGATAATTTTAAGGTGATTGATCAGATTGAGAGGCCAAACTTGAATCAGAAATTGGCAGGACAAAACTTGTGGTGCCAGTTACCAAGAAGCATATGGAAGAAAGAAGATCATAATACCATCTAGCCGCATAAATTGAAAGCATTTGAAGAAGATAGACCAAACTGCTTCCCTTTCATAACCAGTTACGGATGCCAGTCATAAGGGAAAAATGAAGATGGCTTATAAAGCTGAGAAGGCAAGAAAATTGGAGATGGGAGAGAAGAAGAAGTTCCTGCCAAAAGAAAAACAAACAAGCTGACTTGACTATTCAGCTAGAAAGAAAACAAGTTATTGATAGCTCCTCATATTTTGAATCTCAAGATCATAATGCCGGATATAGACAATTTTTGGTTGGAAGATGTTCCGTAACAAAAATCAGCCTCTCATCCATGGGATCACAAAATGGATCCATTTAACAGAGCTCAGTCAGTTGTTCCATCCTCCTTGGTCCATTGAGCACCCCGCGTAATTAATCACAAGGCCCAGAGAATAGAGCAGTGGTGTTTGTAAGCTCGAGCTGATAACACATTTAATGCCTCCGCTACAATGGAGCCAGACAATAAGTTCAGGCTTGGAACACATGGTTGAGGAGGCACTGTGTTAAACTTCAACGAGCTATTAGTTGAAGTGCCCATGGACCTTGTTGTGTTAATGATGATAAATGAACTGGGGATGTTCATATGTTCTTTACCAGTCAACATCTGCTAACACTTAAAGACTATTTTGAAGAGTCATTTAGGTTTAAACTTTGGGAGAAATGAAGAACAATGGGTAATAGAATGGCCAGGAAGCACGCAAGTCAGACCTATTAAATTGTCACAACTGAAGGACTGAATTGCGGAGATCATTGTTTTCCCTAATAAAATCAAGACTTATGGTCTTCTTCCTGATCTATCGTACAGAGGGCACATTGAAGTTAGTTGTTGCTTCACTCACCGGACGCCAACTTCCAACTAGTCGGGTATGGGATAAGATTTTGTAGGAATGAGTGCAGAAGTCTTTAAAGAAGAACCAACTCCAAGGCCTTGTCAACTCTAAAAAAGAAAGAGTTGAGTAATCTAAGAGAAAGTGAAGATAGGAAAACAAAGTCTGAGGTGAAAAATGAGAAGCCAGTACAAGCAATAGAGCAAGTCAATGATGTGGTTGTAACCAAGCCAACCGCAACTAGTGAGACTGTGAATCCCCCAACTTCTACTATCAACGAACTAGCTGACAATCCATTTAGAATGTAGAAGTTGAGAAATATAACGCCACTCAAAGAGAAATCAACTGATAAAGGGAAAATCAGGTGAAGAAGATGAACCAGGTGAGAAAGTAGGAGAAGAATCAGTTGTGGATGTGGTCGAGGAACCAATCAAGGAAGTTGAGAAGACTGTGATCATCCCAACTAGTAAACCAACCACTTAGTCAACCAGAGCTATTAATGACCCAGTTGAGACAATAGAAACTACTTATTTGGGTATTGCTATAGATAGTAAAAGAAATGGTCAAAAGGTAAGTACCTCAGCATATCCAGCGAAATATTCGATAGCAGTTGTAAATCAACTGAGGTGGAGTCCGTCAACAAGAAGTCTTTTCAAAGTCCACCTCAACGATTAACGCTCAACCTGTAAGGTCATTTCCTCCTACCGATCCCCTACGAGTTGGGTCATCTTCTCATTTAGTCGATCAACTGTCTATAGTGCCTTTCCAATCACCATCCATAAGTTCAGAAACTCCCCAACTGAACCACTTATGTTGCTGGCGCAAATGGTTCACTTGATTATTAAGCAGAACATGAACCGGAGAATAACCAAAAGCGCAATATAATTTTAATTTCAAATTCAAAGAAACTAGGCATTCCATTGGGTCGAGAATTAATACTTTTGAGGACAGTGGACAAACAAATTCTCCACTCTTGAAGATCTTGATCAGCTTTCCTAGTTGGTTGTTGTTGTCAAAAGGGGGTGAAGATAAGAGAATGAAGGTGGAGAAAACAAGGAAATGGAGTTTTAAGGAAGATAAGATGGAAAAGAAAATGAAGAGGAAAAAGCAGAAAGAAGAAGTTAAGAAGAAGAAGAAGAAAAACACTAAATGAGATATCACCTTTGATTTTTTGGTAGTCATTGGTCACTGCTTTTTCTAACAGATTAATTATAATAACAGTGACAAATAAATTTGTAAACCCTAAGGTTATCAATCCAGGGGAATTGTGTGGGGAAAATACCTTATGTACTAATTATGGTTCTAAAATCTATTGTTTGAGTGAATCAAAATCAGGTTTTGATTATATGAAACTAAAGAGAACAATACGTAAAATTAAAGGTTGTGTAATCAAAATTAAAGAGGCACAGATTCTAGGGAAGAAGTCTTATTATGGATAACATGTAGGAATCAATTAATTTAACAGGTGGAATACTGCAATAATGCTATATTTCCTTGTTTGGCAAATATAACCTAGATTACTAATTAGTGATTATCTCCGCTCGGCCTCAAATACACCAAATTAGTCAATCTGATAAGCAAATCAGTTCAATTCCTACAATCTAGTACATCTGTTTGGATAGTGTAGATGTATCATGCATTCCTCATCCCACTATTAATATTCACCTCTCGGTCCTTCTATCAATAGCTAGACATCTAAATTAATCGTCACTTCTCGGTCCTTGAATTAATCTAGAATTATGAAATAAACACAGGAATCATGAACCCAATTAATTAATCCTAACATGCATCCATAATAATATTCAAACCCTAGAACCCGCTAGGGTTTCTAGCCACTCATCGAAGATAGAAATCCAAAAGAAAACATATTAAATTGCATAAATATAAAGAACTTACTAGAAAATAAAAGGGTTTCTTGTTCCCCAAGTCTCCAAACTCCAAAAACTAAATTGCAGAATGAAAATATGAAAACAGAACTGAAAAATATGAATGGTGATGTCTAATAATCGAATTTAAGGAGGTATTTATAGAGGGGAAGGTGTATCCTATCAAATCTAGGGCTAAAGATATGATATATCTTGAATTTGACAGGATTTCCGCGCCAGACTTGCGCAAATCGACGCCAAGCAAGCGTTGATCGACGGCACTTTTTTTTCTCCGGCGTCCTCCTGTGCGGTCTCACGGTTTTGGCCATAACTTCCTCTCCCGAACTCCGATTAACCCGATTCTAGTTGCGTTGGAAAGCTAACTCGAAGCTCTATCCATTGACATGCTCCAATAGCCCGAATTCCTTGTGTGGAGAAATCCTTCACTGCTACTCTTGCACGTCACTTCTTTCGGAACGGTTTTCCGGTGATTTTGGCCTAAAAACTGTGAAAACACACCATAACCTGCATAACACCACCAAATATCGACTCATGCACATAATATATGTATAAACTCAATAAAACTACATAAAATAGTAGAGAATAATATGGATAAGCGAGTAAAATAATGAGCTTATCAGTCATCAACTCTGATACATTCTTTCCCTTTAGTTAAGTTTTAAACGCTAAGAGTCGGCTGCCATGAACTTCAATTCTTGTACTTGTAGTATCTTTTAATGAAACTAACTATCTGTGCTCTTTGAAGGTAATATATATGTCTCAAAAGTTTTTTAAGATTCTTTTATCAAACTCGCATCTTCTAGTGCAGTTAGTTACCCCATCTTCGATCTAATCGGGAGTATTTTCTTGTTACCTTAACTTGTAGGGGGAAGATTCTATTTCAGGGAGGGAAGATTTAGAGGAAGTCAATTTGGTTGGGTAGTCAACTTACAAGTTTGTAACCCCTTATTTTCTTTGATGGTATAATTTTGACAACATTAAAATTGTATTTCCTAACACATACTAATATCGTAAACTTTTAATACGATATACTAATTTTTCTTAGAATTTCTTCCATTTTTGGATTTTCATTTTAATTCAAGCAATATATATGTCATCTATTAAGATTGTATTATTATCTATCCGATGCATATTCTTGCACTATGTCATACAATTAAAACTCAAAATTTACTCTATTTTTAATAAGGATGAAAAAAGTTATTCGTGACATATTCAAATTTTAGTTTATAAAAATTTGTTTTACCGTTTTGAAGTGTGCGATTTGTAAACTATGTGCAGCTTGTTAGTTTAAATTAGTATAAAGTAATGTAATGAAATTAATATTTATATATTATAAGAGTAATAAGTATAAAATATCTTTTACACAGCGGTTGGGCCTCCAAGCTGGTTGTTCAGTACCAGCTTTTGTTCAGAAAATGGTTGTTTAGCAGGTCAAAAATATTACGTAGTCGGTTTTCAAGTAACACTCCTACACTTGATGTGTTAGGTTTTAAATCCAGTGGAGAAAGCTAAAAGAAAGTAGTAAAAGGAAAAAGAATTTATGGAGAATCAGACTACATTGTCCTACGTCCTCTCTTCAGACGCACAGTCTGGAAATCCTATGTTGTCAATTACAAACATGTCAATGGTCTGTTGCTAGCTGATGGATGCCGCGTCCCCCAATCCACTAGCTCACTTGCCAAGTCCTTCACAATCAAGTGCTTCATCAGGCTTGAAAGGTGGGCACACCACATGGCCTTGAAACTAGATGTGAGAGTCTGAGTTCCTCTCAAGAACGTTAGTTTTTGTTAGACACCTGTGATAGAAACCACTGGAGATGTGACAACTCCAAGATATTTTCTCACTCGGAGAGCCTCGTGTTCAAGAAGGAACACTAAAAGTTGATAGAATCAGCCTAAAAGCTTTTGGATCTGAAAGTTGGTAGCTTTAAAAAAAGGCAGAAAGATGTGATTGTCAGATTAAATTTTATAATTCGTAATCGTTCGTAAAGTCTAGTAACCTTCTCAAGGAGATTTGCAGCCTCTATTTATAGACGCTTTGTCGGAACTAAGTCTATAATAGATAACGTGAATTGTATTTTATTATTTCAACCGTTTGGATCGATCTTAGGGTATCAAAAATAAATCAAATTAAATAAACTAGGCGAACCTATGCATGCTCCTAATATTCAATTACAAAGGATGGATTTACGGAATACCTGAACTCAATCTTCTGATCTCTAGATCTGGATCGACAACAATGGATTCCAGATGTGGGGATTTTGATCAATCCTATTGTGCTCCAACATATCTAATCTTTTGATTCGTTCCCTTGCTCCTCGGAAATCTGGTGAGGATATGCTACCAATTTAATTCATAAGGCCAGAGATGTCGATCAGTTTCTCCCTTCTGAATAGCCGTCGACCCTCTCCTACTTTTTCTCTCAATTTTGTACTATCGTACTGAATTATTTGTGTTTTTTTAAATTATGATCTGATAGAGAGAAGAGGTTTATATAGTATTAGGGTTTGGAAACCCTAATACTATTGGGCTCTGAGCAGTTTGTGGG
Organism: Plectranthus barbatus; assembly: GCA_026898455.1. Taxonomy (NCBI): domain Eukaryota; kingdom Viridiplantae; phylum Streptophyta; class Magnoliopsida; order Lamiales; family Lamiaceae; genus Plectranthus; species Plectranthus barbatus. The sequence continues at coordinate 419,726 of JAPKLW010000054.1, read as the reverse complement.
CCAGACCAAGGATCAAATGCAAATAATAAAGTGGGTCTTCATTATTAATTAATTCCATGTCCAACCCTGAACATAATTAATTAATAAAACATTAATTTTCTTTCACCAAGGATAGCAATGCTGGCTCACCCCTTTCTTATCACGTTATATGGAACAGGTTGCATTAAACTTGAATGATCCACATATTTGAGGTTCCAGACATTCATTAATTAATTTGGCTTATGACAATCAATCATAATTAATTAATCTCTTAGTTCCTGAGTAGTACCAGTCACTCCTTTTCACTTACGTTTGAATTAAATAATTCAACCTGTAGGGTTTAGCATAGTGAACCTTATGAGCTCCTCAGGGAATGTCCCCATCCTGAAGCGAATATGATTACCTACATGTCCAGCCTAAGCAGGCCACACACAAACCGCCACACCCAAGATGTAGGTATAAGAATACATGAAAGACTCGTCACCATAGCAAGTCAAAGTGTGATCAACTTGTGCATGCCCCTTAGCCCTCCATTAAGTTTAAAATCATAACAATTATCTAGAGATCTAGCTCATTCATATGTCAATTAGCATGACACATCTCACTGTTGATCCCATCAATACATAAAGATGTACCGACACATGAAGTAGCTAGGATAAGCTCACTTATTAACTGATGTGTCGTAACATAAACCGAAAGCCTATTCAGGGAATGTCTCAGTCGTGATACTGTTTATACATCGCTAGGTCAAACGACTTATATGATCCTCTGTGATCTCCTACACACCATATGATCATCCCTATAGGCGAGATAATAGGATATTATAGTTCTTAGGGTATGTTTGTTATATCAGATAGCGACTATGCTAATGTAACACATTTATGAAGACCATTGTATCAAACAAACACACTTAATCATAAATGCTTTTAGTATACAATCCCAACAATCTCCCACTTATACTTAAAGCATTAATACCATTGCTTTATCAGAGTATTTAGTGTGTCTATATCAGACCTAGCTTATTTACACATTTATAATCTTGTGATCATTTTACCTACAAATCCAGACTATGAGCGTGATCCTCATAAGTCCTCTGAGGTAAATACCGTGTAAATAAATCTACTAGACCTTTCATTTCAATCGCTCCCTCTTTATACACATCACCTCTTATCACGATTTCTCGTATGATGTGGTGCTACATATTCTATTTGTTTCACCACCTTGTGAGTCCTGGGTTCCATTGAGTTTGTCATTGCACCAACATGATTGCAGTACCTTGTGATTCTATTAGATAAACTCGGAACACACACCTCTAGAGAATAACACAAGAGTTACACTGCTTCTTGCGAAGCCAATGAAGCTGTTAGAGGTCAATTTCCTCCTTTATGATCCTCCTGGATATCCGATACCATTGAACCCACAGGGCACATTACAAACAAATGTGTCTGTCCAGAGTTGAGTTGATATATGTATACCATGCCTATAACATTACAGATATTTGACTTCTTTCATTGCCACATAGAGAAAAGTTGCAACCCTTTCTTGGCCTTACTATGTACGAGTCACCACAAAATCAATTTAAGTGACTTAAGACACCTGAACATCCTTTCTTGTGTTCACACAAGACTTTAATCCAAAGGATGTTCCAGTATCTCATATGTCCTACTTCTGAAACTGTTCGAATAACACTCTCTTTATGCCTGACAATATCTCCACATCGTTTCCGAATGGGAGATACTATCTACATAATGTGCAAGGAAAACTACGCTTCAGCTGACACGTAACTGGTACATGAAACTCTAGTTCTCGACAAGTAATATTGAAATGTATATTTCATGACCTTGAAGCTCCCTTAAAATTTCATACTTGAACTTCTTTGTATTCTAGACAAGATGCTGCTCACCTTACTACACATAACTTATCTGGTTGTTGCATATAGATTTCATCACCTTTTATCAAGGTACCCATTTATGAAAAACATGGATGATGACATCTACCTTCCAGATTCTTAAGTTCAAATGTGCTGTTATGGACAAAACAACTCGAATGGTTTTAATAGTTGCAACCAGCGAGAAGGCATTGTTATGAAACATACCTTTGCTCACAAACCTAGACTTTTGAAGTATACTAGGCTACCATTCAAAAATTTCTTTACTTGTATATCACTTAGTCGCCTATAGCTCGAAAGCTATTTGGTAACAATAATCCTAATATATAGCCATAACTGTTACTCATTCATTTCTGAATCCATGACTTGACGTCATTAAACTGCATCGTTTGTCTTAAAAGCTTTGTTGTACATTAAGGGAATAGTAAAATATTGTTCGTCACTTGGACAAAAACTATTTCCTAGAAACCAGTACTGTTAAGCCTATTAAGGCAACCTCCCACTGCAACGATGATCATATTATGTTGTCAGTTATTGATGCATTAATTTGTGGTTTACCACCCTGCATGGGCGACCGTGCAATTGGTAACATACCTTCCAAGGCATAATATGTCACGGGGTATTTTTTTGATGTATTTGAATTGTCTTCTCCAAATCGTTAGAGAACAATCTCACATTTTGATTTGTGGTTTCATCCCATACAACTTACTTGTATTGAGGATATATATAAAGAAATCACCTTTCTCGTTTAGCTGGGATAGCCGACAAAACAATATTAGCTTAAACCTTTCTTCTAACCAATCAGCTTCCTTCAATAGCTTAAAAGTTGAGTCTTCTAGCATTCTTCTCGAAATTTGCTATCTCCTTTAGCAAACTTCAGCGATTACTTCTAGCTCTATTACTACTCGAATATGATTATCTTATACAGGACTTTTACAATTTTGACACGATTCTAAGTTACTAGAAACTAGATATGCCAGCTTTGATGCACCAAAACTATAACAAATACAATTAAGACCAAAGGGGTACGATATTCCTAACAATTTCGCCCTTTCTCGTGCAATCAAAACCCTAATTCTAACTTACTGATCACGGGAAAACTGATTAATGAGATTACAAGATATTCCTAGCAGTTCTAACTCAGCATATCAACTCCCTTAGGCTCTGTATCGTTCAAATTTGTTCACCCTCAAAATAAGATGGGTATTGCTCGATTAAAATTTTATCCAAGTGAATGGCTTAATAAAAATGCTGGAAATTCAGCAAACAAAATAAGCACAAAGCAACATTTACGCATAACATAGAGTAATACACAATGGAACATATCACACACACTCAAGCAGTCCATGCAATTTGCTAATTACACAGAATGTGTAAGTTCAGCTGTAGAAAAATTCGGAGTCGGACAATGAGATGTTGTTATCAACCTAGGTTAGTTTCCATTAAAATTTTAGCAGTGAAGTACAGGAAACACAAAACCCAAATTAAAAATAAAACTTACAAGAAGACATAAGAAAAGAGGAGTTACTTCTTGGTTGTGGAGGAATCAGAATAAGCATCTTTCGCACTCAGAGAGCCGGTGGCCTTCTTCAATTTTCTGATTGACTTTGCGGTTAACGTCATGAACTTATCCACCATGGCATCCCTCTCTTCTCGCTTGATTCTTTCCCACTCTTTTTTCTTTCTTTGTGCTTCCTTCTCCTCTTCCTCTTGTTGCCTCTTCAATTCTTCTTCTAGCTTTCTTCGAGCTTCCAGGCGTTTCCTTCTTTCTTGTTCTTCCTTAAGATGCTCTGCCTCTTTAGCTAACCTTCTCTCTTCCCCCTCATTGATCGCAACCAAATGGTCATTTGAGAAAGTTTCGAAGTCATCTTTAAGATCCTGGCGGAGCTCTTCTTTTGCTTGAGTGACATGTTCTACTACCTAGACTTTCACCTCTGCTTCCACTCTTGCTCCTACTTTCGCTTCCACCACAACATCGATATACCTCTCGATGTTTATGTGATAGGTACTAGAGCTTAAGGGTTCCACAGAAATGATCGGAGATCCCTTAGATATCACCATCTGTCGAGAAGTGGTAGGGATATTAGTAGACATGTCAGTGCTTGAGATGTTTTAGCAGCTGGATCAGCAACCTCGGCTTCTGTGTGTTCGAATTCATGAACTTCTCCTTCTTCAGCAGCTGGAAAGGGAAGTTTAAAGTCAGCCATCCGAGAAGGAATATTAGCCAAAGTAATGAGCACCCTGTCCCTGAATTTTTTCATCTTCCTCTGATCCTCTGTTGTCTTTCTTTCAGCTTTCTCCTCAACTAATTTAACTTGCAACTCAGCAGCTACAACCATCTACTTCCTTGTCGCAAGAGATTTAAACATCAGTGTGAATGAGGATGACTCATCAATGACATACCCAGAAGCTGGCAACAAAAGATCTCAATTCATAGCTCGATGTATTTTTCATCTTTCTTAGCCTAACAACCACTTGTTTCTCAGTGCATCGCCTTTTGGACGTCTGATCTATCCAATCATCTGCCCAATCTTCCTCACTCCTCCAATAACTCAGACCCATCCTAGCCATCATTATTGTGTGGTATTCATAGTGTAGTTCATGGGTAGCATAGTCATAGAATCTCCACCTCTGGAACTCTATCTTCAACCATTCAAGATCAGAAGACTCACCAGCGAATGCAACAACATAGGTGGTCTCAAACTCTTCCGCAATTTGGGCTTAAATAAAGACACAGATTTCTTTTGCCCAAGGAATGAGATCCTCATTATTTTCGTCTTTGACCATGACAGGAGGGCACCGTTTGGCAATATGTTTTGCCTTGTATCTACTGTCGGGTTAACCCTCCATTGGTACTCTTAGTGTCTCTGCTCTAAAGACGGATTCTCCTACAGCAAGCATCAACACCCCTTCGGCAACTTCCGCACCCTCCATCATTTCCACTTTCTCCTCATCACTTGGAATGGAACAAAATGAAATACCTGATACTTCGGGAGAGGTAGGAACAGGAATGTGCTTTCCCCAGATAGAGTCAATGATTTCATTGAGCAGGGTTGAGTGATCTGTTGTCTCATTCCATCCTGGAACTGTCGATGGATCAATTCTTAATGTTCAGAGATAATGTCCGTTCTTCTCCTTCACACTCCTCGTCAGGTCAACTTGCATTCTGGCTTTGGTCTCAGCATCTAGTTTGGTAGCTGCTTTCTTCTCAGTATATTCTTGCTCAGAATTTTCTTACTCAACAGTTTCTTGCTCAATAGTTTCTTTCTCAGCAGCTACCTCTGCTGACTGCGCATGTTGCTGCATAGCTGTCTGCGTGGCTACCTCAACATTTGCTTTAATCTCCGCAATCCTCTTCTCAAGGTCATCATCCCCTTGTGTTGCTGCCTTGATTCCTTCTGTTTCAGCAACGATTTGGTCTTTGACCTGTACCAAATCATTTTCAACAATAATATCAACAACCTGGTTTCCTCTTTGCACAACCGGTTCATCATCAACAATCACATTTTCAATAACAACACTGCTTCCTCCTTGCGCCGTAGTCTTCTTCTCAACAATTTTATCAACTAAATCAGCACCATCACTTCCTCCTTGTGCAGTGATGAGTTGTTTAACCTGTGTAGCATCACTTCCTTCCACTTGCACGGAAGTTTGCTTGATCATAAGACCACCTGAGCCACTTGTTATCACATCTTGAAGTTGGTTGAAGGCTCCTTCTTTATACATTTTGTCGAACTATGCATCAGACAAGGCATCTGGATTTTTAACAATTTCTTCTGTATCATCAACCTTCTTCTTACCCTTGGCAATCCATGCCTTCTCAGCAGCCTTCTTAGTAGGACCTTCAGATTGAACAGTGGTTTTCTTCCGGGCAGTACGCTCATCTTGAGCAGCTTTGACTTGCTCATAGCGATCATCCCTCTGTTAGAGCTTCATCTCTAGCATTTTCTTGTCAAATTCTTTCTGCTCCTGGGCATTCTTTAATTCATTTTCCTGTTTGATTTTCTTTCGAGTCACCTGCTTCAACGGTGAAAAGCCTTCTCCTGGGATTCTTAGGAGCTAATTCAACATGAAGTTTTTTTGGGTTTGCTTCCATATCGGGTATAGGAATTGTTGTGTGAACAACTGGCACCTGAACATGCACAGTGGATCCTTGGAATGGGTCATTCCTGCCCTTCTTTCGTCCTTCCCCCTCAATGTATGTCGTTTGCCTCTTTCTTTGATGGGGGTTCATCGGCGTTCTTTTCTTCATCATGATGGGCATTAGGTTAGGATCCAGCTTGGTGATTTCCTGCAAGCTTTCCATCTCCTTGAACATATCATCCAGTTCGGCTTGCTTTTTTACTGCCTCAATCTCTTCAGCAGTCAATGGAATTGTTGTTTGCAGAACCATGTCACTTGCGTAAGGCTCTTCTTCATCGGAAATAGGATTTTTTAGGTCGATGTTGCTTTTACCCTTCTAAAACTTTGGTCTGGACATATCTTTCGGTGGTTGTTGCTTCTTGGTGGGTGGCAAGTAATCACTGGATATCAAATCATCTCATCGACAGCACTTCTCCTTGGGTACGAATCCCTCAACAAAATGACTTATCTTGAGACCAAAACTCACGTCCGGAGTGAACAGATGAGTTGTCTTCATGTTCGTGTTCTTGTACGCATGCGCTAGCCACTTGGAGTAGATGAAGTATGCCCAATTCCCTCGGATTTGATCTTCAATCACCATCATCACGACAAAATTCTTTGCGCTTAACTCCGAGAGGGAGCTTGCTTCACATACCAACGTCCTAATGACCATGATGGACAAATCCTTCATTGGTATATGCAGAGATTTCAGGGGCACAAACACTTTCTATTCCTCGGTAAATGTCGGCGTCTTCCACTTCAGCCATCTTTTCTTCATCTCATCACCATCATCCACTTTATACGTGGCAATATCTGGATCATTTAATCCCAGACCATACTTCTAAGACAGAATTTTTGGGTTCACCACAATCTTGGTGCCTAGCATGCTGGTGGTGAAGAACTTCTTGTTGTCATCGATCACCGCCCTGAAAAAGAACTCTGCAACAAGGTGTGGCCAGAACTTGATGGGTTCCGCCGTCATGAACTTTAGCGGACCTTCGTGCTCTAGCTTCTCGATGAGCCATGTGTTGAAGTGTTTTCTGAACAGAGGCTCATATAAGATCTTGTCTTTCTGCGCTTGAGCCACCATTCGTGTCACGCCCCAGTCTCCACGAGAGGAGCTGGTTCACTGAGGCAAGACTAATGAAATAATAATTGATTAAAAATGAATAAACAACATAGAGCATGAATCAATATCAAACAAAGCCTGGTATCAACTAGAATCAGATCAACGAGAAAGAATAACATATACGAGACTAAACTATACTTTCAGCGGATCAAAAGAGTATTGTATATTCAAAAGAGTATTGCTTTCAGATATAAACAAATCCATACAATACTCCTGTAATAATTTATAACATGTACATAGAGACTGGTAACAGAGTGCGCAAAAGGATCATAACAGAGAACATATATGGAGATATGTATGTGGATTATATTACATTATTTACAAACAAAAGTTTAGCTCAGCTCAACCGCCTCCATCTTCACTCTACTCAACCTGCATGTTTAAAAATACACACAGGGCTTAGTACATTGTACCCAGTGGACACATTGCCAACTCAGACATATAAAAGATTTACATGCAAACTCACCCAGCAACACATGAGCTTTTACTTTAAATGAACTCATATGTTACAAAATATTTAATCATAACTGCGCAGTTTAACTCAACACATACATTCACTATCTGTTTAAAGGGTGTGATCAGGAAGCAGGTCTACTTCCATGACCACGGTGTCCAGCCTATTTGGTAAGACCTTTCTCTCACCAAGTTTGACACCAAGTGCACTAATCTCAGCTCTCGTAGAGTCATCAAGATCCGATCATTCATATTACCTTGACATTCGAAATGTTTAAGGCTCTGGTCGTATTCCCCAGCTCAGATTTTTGCATACTCTCTGACCGCCTTTCCGGTTCAGAGGACAGATAGGAAATGCAGAAAATAATTAAGCATGCTCAATAATTTGAAAACAAAATACATTTTCATTTTGTAAACAATTTAAAACACATTTTTATTTGTAATACTAAAGCCCACCTTTACTTTGCAGCGGGCTAAATATGAACAACTCCCCACCTATTTCTTGTAATTCCCGTTACCTTTAATAATTATAAATATATCAATAAAACTATTCTAATTAATCTTAACCTTAATTACATATATATTTCTTTTATTTCCTCTAAATTTTAAATCAATCTCTAATATTTTTATTTTAGAATGCATATTAATAATATAGCTAATAAAACACTAATCTTAAAGAGATTAATTAATTAAGTAAAGTAGAAGCATGACCTAAGTTAAGATTAAAATAAAACTACAATGTGATTAATAGAATTTTAATCTATTATCATTATTTCACATATTTAATTCAATATCACCAAACTATCAAGTAGTTTATGTTAAATTATTAAATAATCTAATTATACTTTAACATGTTCAATACAAAACTTTTGTTCTAGCAAATTTGTATTAAAAAGAGAAAACAAAATTGCAGTACATAAGATTTGAAAATGCAATACTACGTAAACTACATGCCCTATTTGTCCCTAATCTAAGTATTTTACGAACCAAAATTATAATATTTAAATTCTAAAATTCTTTTGCATAAATCTAGAATAAGACAAAATCTGATATAAAGAGGTTTAACTAAAAGAATAATATGATCACCAATATATAATGATCTTAGTTAAAATTTTATTTTACTAATTATATTAAACAAAAAAAAATACAACTTAGTGGATTTAAACCAAGAATCTTGTATATTTTAACCAATCACTATTTCCACCAAAATAGAGCAGCATCTCCAAGTTAATATTATATTATTTAAGTATGGTAAGTTTCTAATGTATCTAAGTGTTCAATTTAAATCTGAATTCTTGCTAAAATTTACAAAATCTCAAATACATAACCAATGTTTATTACTCCCTCCGTCCCGCCTGAATTGGCATGTTTCTTTTCGGCACGAAAATTAAGAGTTGTGAGTGTAGAATAAGTTAGTGGGGTTAATATTTTATTGTTGAGTGTGAAAAAGTTGCCATTTTTAGAAATGTATCAATTTGGTTGGGACGCCCAATTTGGTAAGTATGTCAATTGTAGTGGGACGGAGGGAGTATATTGGATTTAAATCAAATATATTAGTTTATTATCCCATGTTGCGCAAAAAACTCATTTAAAACAAAAATGCATAGTGAATTTAATTAAAACAAATATTCAAGGTTATGGAATAATTCACAAAATCGCAGCAATACAAGGAACTCTCTGCCTTCAAAACTTTAATACCACTGTATCCACCACTTTCCCTCAACTTTTTCAGTATCATTCAAAAACACTATATATTTAAGTATTTAACTGCACTCACCCATAACTCTCAATATTCAAATAGGGTCAAAATTTGATACCGGCTTCAATTCTGCAAAATTCTTAAAAGTTTCCAGTCACAGTTTTCTTGTCCTTTTCTGCCAATTGTACATGAATAGGGCAGGTACATGTATAAGTTATAATAACATATAAAATCCCATTTATAGAATATAAGGTAAGAAGATACCCTTATTGTTCGAATTCTTTCTGTTTTCTTCTACTGGGTTCTTCGGTTTTTTTTAGAATTTAACCTCTCCTTTTTTTTTTTACTTCTATGAATTTATGTTTATATAACAGTGAGTATTTAGAATTTTATATTTATTTATATTTTATCTTAATGGTAAATCACCAAAATTCTTTCTGCATGTGCGCCATCTATTTTTGTCATGATAGCTCTTCTCATCCTTGTTGTTTTGTTTATTATTTCCTATATATATATATATATATATATATATATATATGAAAATACATACAACTAGCCACTTTGAATAAGTGGGTATGTTTTATAGCTACAAGGATAAAAATATAAGTTTTCTAGCCACTTTGTACTTTTGTCTTTTTCTCTCTTCCATTTTCGGCTACAAGACAAAATTAACTTTATTAAAGTTGTTTCCATTTTCGGAAATATTCATTATTTTATTTTTTTATTCATTTATTTAATTTTGAGCAATTAATTTGAACTACCAAGGTGGTTGTAAATTTATTACAACCTTTTACAAACAAATATTTTCGTTTGTACGAGGAAGGAAACATTCTAAAAATTATTTGAAGATTGTTGAGAGGGTTTTGAGAGAGAAAAATCGAAGGTATGTTGATTTCAACCATTTTTTCTTATTTTCGATTCGTTTTCTGCGTTATAATGATGTTATGTGTTCAAAATCGACTTGCAAATCTTAGTATCGACTTGTATATCTTAGTTTTTTAGAAAATATAGCGATTTTAGGACTGTTCTTCGTAAAAAAATATGCAGAGAACTTAGGGAGACACTCAGGAAAATCGAGATCTCGTGACAAAATCGAGATCTCGAGATGATGTCGAGATCGAGATCTCGATATTAATATCGAGATCTCGAATTGTCTGCTGGAATATGCTCCTGATTTTTTTTAATATTTTCGTTTCATTTATCGCAGATGTCGTATCAACGTTTCATCATACGTCATGGTGGGGCTTGGGACAGATCCGAGTATATGGGAGGAGACGAGCAATTGATTTGTTTGAGACGTGAACGGATCTCCTACAATACCATTTTGTTCGAGATTCACGAGATCATGCACTGTGATCTCCTCAGTACTAGCTACTGCTTGTTTTACATGAGCAGTATATCTGGGGGCTCGAGGCATGTGAAGGCTGGACTGAAGACCGACGAAGATATTATGCGGATGCTATATGAAAATAGCATTGATCCAATTATATATGTGGTCACCAAATTGAAGCAAAATCAGTCCGGATTTCAGGCACCTCAGTCACGGTCACAGCGATCAACACGAATGGGTGGTCCTAGCATCTCATTAGCTGATGATTTCGTAGATGAGTATGAGACGAAATCTACAGATGATGATGATGATTATTGTGATGATGATGATGAGGAGGAGGAGGCAAGCGAGGAGGAGAGGGACGAGGAGGAGGGCCGGAGTCGGTTGTTTGAGTCCTTGGTCAGTGATTTTTCTAGATGGATTCTAGCTCCTGGGCGAATGGATCAGTACGGACTATCTAACAATAACTTGAGTCTGTCCGTGGATGCAGCTCGACATGATCAGGAAGTAAGGAGTTGGGTGCTTCCTTTAATAGAGGTTGATGCTCCTGAGCGTTTGGAGTGGATTATTCCCGCAGATTGGGCCCCGACTCAGCTGTGCATTGGAGTGACATTTAGCAGCAAGGATGAACTTGACCTTGCTGTAGGACTGCATCACTTGCATCACCGGTTGGAGTACTCCACAGAGAGGTCCAGCACTACTCAGCTCAACTTCAGATGCAAGCATGGGAATGGTTGTCCTTTTATGCTACGTGCAAGACAATCTGGAACTGTTTGGAGAGTATTCAAGTGTGATCTGATGCACAGCTGCCAGAGGGATATTGATCGTGTTGCTCCCCGCAGAGTGCCCGCAAGAGTGTTGGGTAAGTATTTCTCCAGTAAGTTGGCGGCGGAGGGCGCTATTCTAAAGCCGAAGGAGATGATGTCTGAATTGTTGATTCAATTCGGCATCAAGATTGATTACAGTTTTGCCCTACGGGCAAGAAACATAGCCATTGCAATGGTATTCGGCGAGTGGGAGAAGTCTTATGCGATGCTGCCGGGCTACTTACACATGCTACAGTCTCGTAACCCAGGCACGATGTATGATATATCCACTTCTTCGGAGAGTTTGTTCAAGCACATGTTTCTGGCGCTTGCTCCTTGCATCGATGCATTTCACAGCTTCATGCGCCCAGTGATTGTTGTAGATGGCACGCATCTGAAGGGCAAGAATAAGGGAATGTTGTTTGTTGCGGTGACGAAAGACGGCAATGAATAATTATTTCCCCTTGCTATCGGGATTGGACCCATAGAGGATGATGAGTCGTGGATGTGGTTCATGCATCGCTTGCATGTTTGCTTCGGAGATCGCGAAGGACTGATCATTGTCAGTGATCAGCACAAGAGCATAAAAAATGTAGTGGAGTTAGCATTTCCGAATGCTAAGCATGCTATTTGCTACTACCACTTGGTGAATAACATGTCGAGGTACGGTCCGTAAGTTGGTGCTGTTTTACGAGATGCAGCCTACTGTTATAGGCACGATGCATTTCAAAAGCACATGTCTACTTTGGAGATTCTGAGCAAAGAAGGAGCTTACAAGAGGCTTCTGGATATAGGAGTCCACCGTTGGTCGAGATCTCAGTGCCCTGGTACCCGATTCAGCTTCATGACGTCCAATGCAGCCGAATCCCTCAACTCTCGTTTGTTATGGGCAAGACGATTGCCTATATGTGCCCTTCTTGAGACTTGCAGAGCTATGGTTGAGAGATGGTTTGACGAGCGACGGGCGGCTGCACGGTCTAGAGATCATGCTCTGACACACGTAGCTATGACGAAATTAACAGAGTCGTCTGAATATGGGCGACATCTTGTAGTCAGAGGCACCACCATGCCACACATATACAAGGTGGAAGGGCAACAGAGAAGCTACAATGTCGACTTAGAGCACAGAACGTGTGAGTGTCATCAGTTCGATCTCGATCTGATTCCATGTTGTCATGCGGCTGCCGCCCTCAGGTAATATGTTAATTCGAACTTTCATTATTGCAAATATCTTGTAGTAATAGCTTAAAGATTATTATAACATGTGTGTCTTATTTTTCGATTGTCAGATATATTTCGCAGGCGATATCAGAGTACGTGCCACACAACTAAAAGCAATTCACTCTGCTACATACATATCATCACACCATTATGACTGTGCCGCATCCATCGGATTGGGTACTCCCATCGGAGGTAACATCTTATGTTGTGAGATGGTGATACAACACTACACCCTCCTCTAAAATTTTCGACATATCACATCACTATTACTTTTTGGACATGAATTTCTATGTCAATTCTACTTTTTACTCAATAAATGCCTGCAAAGATTCTCAATTTGACTACATTATTGAACAACTTTCACGTGAACTACTCTGCACAATAATTCATCCACGACACAAATTGATTTGGAAGAACTTGCTCAATAATTTAACATTACACACTCAAATATTTAATTTTTTTAAAACAATTTTTTTTTTCTAAATTTAACTTCTATGTAAGGGTGGAGGAATTTACCAAACTATATTCCATTCAAAATATGTTATTCCTCTTTATTCCCCTCATACGAAGTAATAAAAAAAGAGCCAAGATATCGTGCACTTGCTCAAATAGAAGAGAATTTTTCTACGTCAAACAGTCCCGTAGAGGATTGACTTGCAGCATTCTTTTTCTATTTATTCCATCATCCTTTATTTTATTCATATTTTACTCAAGAATACGGGCACTTGCTCAAATGGAAGAGGATTTTTCCTACGTCACATGGAGTAGGTGTCCTTGGTCCGGATTCCTCCCCGCCTTTCTCCTTTTCCCGAAACTACGAACGGGGCAAGATATTAGCTTCTTCGTTTGTAGAAATGGGGAAAATAGATGAAAGATTATAATTAAGTGGCGAAAGAGATGAATGAGACGGAGCAAAAACAACATCTCCTTCCCTAGCTCGTCGGTGCTATCAAAATGTGTATCAAAATGTCTAATATTTTAGACATATTGTCGAATAATATTCGCATTCAATTTTCGGTCATTTGATATATATTTCGGATTTTATTTTAAAAAATGATAAAATCATATGAGAAATAACTCTAAATTGGGCAAGATTTAACGGGATATATTTCGCTAAATTGGGATGGATTTCGGTCAATTGAGATATATTTCGGATTTTATTTAAAAAAATGATAAAATCATATGAGAAATAACTCTAAATTGAAATGGGGATATTGTGATTTCAAAATCACGATGTCGAGATCTCGTCATCAAATCGAGATCTCGACTTCATATCGAGATCTCGATATGATGTCGAGATCTCGACATCGTGATTTGGAAATCACGATACCCCCATTTTGCGATTTCTAGGGTTTGAGTTGAGACAAATTCAATTGTTGTCTCGACATGTCTCGAAATCCAATTCGAGATCTCGATTTGAGTGATTAATGCCTAATTGAATGTGTAATTCAGTAAATTTCGAGGATAATCAACTCATATAACATTCATTTAAGCATTGTTTATTCGATAACAAAGAAACATGCAATAGTTCATTCATTACTAAGATGTTTACCTTGTATTATACTACTTCTACTTCATCCTATTCAAACATGAATAAGATATGAACATTTCAAAGAGAAACATCTTATGTATGAATAGATTCAAATGTATAATGTATTATGTTAAATGAACTTTAAAGTGTTAAATAAATGTTAAGTAATGTATGTTTAAATTGTATAATGTAATGTATTAATTTAAGATTAATCGTAATTAATTAATTAATTAAGGAAATTGAGATCAACTAAGGGATGTCGAGATCTTGATTTGATTTCGAGATCAGATCTCGATTTGATTTCGAGATCTCGAAATCAAATCGAGATCTCGACATCCCTTAGTTGATCTCGATTTCCATGTTCTGTAATTCAATAAAATCCATTTAATCCTGTAGAATCACCTATGCAGTTCATATCAATCACAAAATACACCAAAATGAAAATTCAATATTAATAAAAACATAATTTATGATAACAATAGAAAATAGTACTACAATAGTTCAGCTTCTGCTTCTCTACACCAATGTACAATCCTAGCACCTACAAGCTGCCTATAATGAACTGTAAACTCATAAGTAAGCTCACTAACTGGAGCTTTCCTCCTTCTAAGTAGCAACCTATCAACAAAAATCATACAATATACCCCACAGCTATGTGAATCTACCTGCATGGGCATCTCAGTAACATCCTTGATCAGAGAAAAATTACCAATGATTTTTACACGAGGAGGATCGACCCTGTCCCAGTACCCAGCAGCATCAAGGACACGGGGAAGTAATACAAGAAGTGGTCGGAGTTCCATGTCCCGTTTCAGATAGAGCACTGGGTCAGATGGATCATTTAAAGCGTAGAGAAGTGAGTCATATAACTCAACGGTCCAGCTATGAAGATCAATCCGTACAGTGACCCAGTGCTCGTAGAGATGGACAATCTCGATCACCTAAAATACAAATCAACACAATTAAACTTAACATGAAAACTAATAGAACAATTTAATCTAAAAATATGTCACTTACATGTTTGGCCTTGTACCAACTCCTAAAGCAAGACATTCCACCACTACCCTGGACAGCTTTCACTAGATCTTCATGAGGCTTCCACCAATCGTAATCATCAACAGCCTTCCCTCATTTTTTCTTAGGGACTTTGTCCCATTTTAGCAAGATACGGTCCTGCACATAATATACATTATAAAATGAAATGAAAATTAAAGAATTAAAAAAAATTTCAACATTCATTACTTACAAAGAAAGAGGGGTCTAATATGATAGTGCTGTCCGGGTCAACACCGTCCTCGAGTAAGCTGCTGTCAGCTCTGGCAACCATGTCTCGTGACATACTCATGAAGATCTGCAAAAGCTGATATCACACAAAAAAAATTAATATAAAGCCGATAATAAAAAATTTCACAACTAATAGTTATGCACTTACATCTTCTGAAACATCCTCCTTCGGGTCATTAAGAGGCCGGAAATATAGCTCCCTACTCATAACCAATCCCTGCTCAGGCACCCTCACTTGTTGCGTGATATCATCCATGAAAGATAGATATTCTTTCAACATCTTGGCACTAGGAGCACGAAAGGGGGCGGTGCGGCCCGTAGTAGATGAGGTGGTGGGGCCAACGGGCTGAGAGGTGGTCGGGCCAGCAGTGGATGAGGCGGTGGGGCCCCAAGTGGATGAGGTGGTGGGGCCCGCAGTAGATGAGATGGTGGGGCCAACGGGCTGAGAGGTGGTCGGGCCAAAAGTCTGGTCAAAAGAGGAGGTTGTCCAGTCTGAAAAGATAATATAAATATATAAGTAAAATATAATCAAATATAAATCAAATAAATTTAAACACAAGTACCTCTAGAATAAGGAGGGTACGGTGGGGCCCATCTCTGGCTCCGGCGAGGGCGGCAGAGAAGTGTATCTGCGAGGTCCAGTAAGAAAACCTTCAACCTATGAGTAACCCTGGAAGCCACCGGCTCCACAATATACTGACCCACACGATCAGCTACCGGCACCGTGAGTCTATCTGCGACTGGCCCCATAAGTCACTGAGCCACCGGATCAATCATTGTCTCTGCCGATGGATTAATAAGCCGTTGTGCCACTGGATCAATGATGCAATTCGCTTATGGCTGTATAAGCTGCTCCGCCAATGGTGGCACATCTCGCTGTGCCACTGGATTAATGATGCGATCAGCCACTAGAACAATCATGTAATCTGCTAGTGGCTGCACGAGCCCTGCTCTCAGTGGTGGAAGAAGTGTATCTGCCAGTGGCTGCACGAGCTGACCAGCCAATGGCACTGCAAATCGCACCATGTCATCCATGGACATCTCGTACCCCTCGTACCATGGAGGCTGTAAAGTCTGAAAAGATAATATAAATATATAAGTAAAATATAATCAAATAAAAATCAAACAAATTTAAACACAAGTACCTCTAGAGGCTCTACAGACGCGGAACGTCGCGGGCGCTTCTTAGCCCGCCGCCGATGAGGAAAATCAGTACGCTCGAAAGAAGAGCGGACTGGAATCTCAAAACCTCTCCCCATATCAAATACTGGCGATGGCTGGCGGTGTGGCGGCGGCGATGGCTGCCGCTGAGGTGATGGCTGCCGCTGAGGTGATGGCTGCTGATGTGGCGGCGACTCCGGCTGCTGCGGAACCCTCCTCGAAGAAGACCTCGAGGTACTAGCAGATGGCCACTGAGAGGCTGATCATCGGGGCTTGAAGCCCCTATAAGGTATAAATCTCCGAATCAACGGGTTCTCAGCATTCCTCAAGCTGAGCCAACTCTCAGAATCGGCCTCATCATCAGTCGGCTGCAGTGTAGTACTGCAAGCATGCTGAAAAGAAACATAAATCAAATAAATCAAATAATACTTAAATTATAATATAAGTATTAAAAACTGTAAACAATAATTACCTCATGTCTGAAAAAATGGGTGAAGTCGGAGTCCCGAATATAAAGAGGTCTCCACAACAGGCATCGAGGCCTAGTCTCCTGACCCTCCTCTGGCTCAATGCGCATCGCAACTAAGGCTGCCAGATCAGGGATCACCTCGTACGACCATGCCTGCATAATAATGCAAATAATTTACAATTCTAGTCTTTTATAAATTAAAAATTAAATAAATAAAAAATAAAAATTACTAACAATTACCTCCAACACCCAAAAAGGGCCATATACATGCACTAAAGGCACCCTCTCTGTCTTGTATGATGTGATCACGACAGACATCTGATGCAGCAAAATACTGAAGGACCACGAGCCCCAAGGGAATGCCCTCCACTGATGAGGTCTCTCCACCAATGCATAAATCCAGGGGTCTACGTGTCGCTTCCCATCGTGGCACATCAGCATACGGTAGACAAATAGAATCTGAGCGATCTTTACGTAATCATCAGCAGAATCGCTCAGATTCAGCTCGGTGTTCATAAAATCTAGATGCAATTGATCAACAGTAGGAAGGGTAGTGTAGTGAGAAGATAAACAACCATCCTCCGGCGAAATATGAACTCCTGTAGGGTCAAAACCCGAATCTCCGAACCGCAGCCCGGTCATCAAACAGAACTCATCAGCGCCAAGTCGAATGTTGGTTTCACCAACACGAAACCACAGCTCGTTCTCCGCTCCCTCCACCTCAATCTCGTGGGTGATCAGTGCCCACGTAGCACGTATCGTGCTCTTCTTCCACCGAAAACTCAGAAAATGACCGAACAGTCCTTCCCTAAATAATTCCAAACTCTCATCTCCGAAGCTCAACAAACAAACCCGGATATCCTCAAGAATGTCCCGGTCGTAAAAATTCATCGACCGCGGGACTTTGCCCTGCAAACTGGGCCTGATCCACTCCCAAACATGCAATTAAATAAAATAAAAAATTTAAATACAAGCAGAATTAAAAGAATTCAAATCAGAAATTAAAAAAAAAAAAACAAATCGAGATCTCGATTTTCATCTCGATAAGATATCGAGATATCTTATCGAGATGAAAATCGAGATCTCGATATATGTTTAAATCGACCAAATAAAAGGCAGATATCGAGATCTCGCATTGAAATCAAGATCTCGATTTCAAGGCGAGATCTCGATATCTGCGAGGGCTTTCATCCCCACCCAGTTCGACAATTTGCAGACGAAATAATCAACGAATACATGAAATCGACGGAATTAAAGCATCTAATCAATTTATATCAACAAATAATCAAATATAATCAACTAAAAATCATATTTCAACACATATAATCAAGTAAAATCACATAAAAATGTATGTTTAAAACTTAAAAAAAATGGAGATCGAAGTCGACGAAATGGGTGGGAGAATGATACCTGGTTCTCTTGAGGTTGTTCCCCAGACATCTTTAGACGTAATGTGCACTTTTTTCGGTTGGGGCGTGCGTTTTTCCGGCCGATTGAAGCTTGAAATCGGCAATAATGGAGGTGCGGTGGTGAAGGTCGACGGACGAGAGAGGAGAGAGAAAGGGGGAAGTGGGGTAGATGGGGTAGGTGGTGGGGTATAATGGATAATAAATCCAAAAATAATTAATGTAACAACATTTTCAAAATCATTTTCTCTCTCCAATCATTGGAAAATGGCTATAAAACATACATTTTTATACTTGTGGCTATTTAACTTGTTAACTTATTCAAAGTGGCTAAAAAATTTTTGCTCCCTATATATATTTAGTTAAGAGATTTATATAGATATGTATACATATTACTCCCTCCGTCCCGACTAAATTGTCCCGGTGACTTTGGGCACAATAACCAAGGAGTGTGAGTGTAAAGTAAGTTGAGTGGAATTAATATTTTATTGTTGAGTGTGAAAAAGTTGTCTTTTTAAGTAATGGGACAATTGAGGTGGGACGGACGAAAAAGGAAAGTAGGACAATTGAGGTGGGACGGAGGGAGTATTATTTAAAGAGAAAAAATCTCAAATATCCCATTTTGCTATACAACATCCACAAAATACCCCTTCTTATCAAAAATTTCAAAAAATACCCCATCGTACAATATTCTGACACATTGAATGAAAATGTTTGAATTTTTTATGAAAAAGTTGTTTCATTCAAACCAAAAAAAATTTGAAAACACAAAACTTTTGTCCCATCCCTACTAAAAAAAAATAAAAATAGAGAGAATATTTCATGAGCACAGTGTCGACGGGAAAAATCCAAAAAAAAAAATGGAAGTCGGCACCGTCTACGGTGCCGACCGTGTCAGGCATGGTGCCGACCGGTGGACCGGACGGTGCCGACCGGTTTTTTTTTAACTCAAATTTCTAGGTTTTTGTTGTATTATTGAAGCAAGATCCATTCATCCCCTTTCATTTTCATTCACGATTTTCCTCATCTTCCCCATTCTTCCCCGTCGGCAACCTCCATTCACCAAGTCGGCATCGATTTTTTGAAGAAATGGCTGAGGTAAGTTGGTTTTTCTCCATTTATAGCTTTATTTTGATTGTTTCTTTCTCATATTTTGTAATATTTATCTCAAATTTTGTTGAAATTTTGCCATCAAATTCAAAATTTTGGCATGAAATTTGTTTCTCTCTCCATATGTATGTTGCTTTGGAATTGAACATGAGTATGAATGTTGCTATTTATGCTAGAACAATTGTATATGTTGCTTTGGAAATTAAGATTGAGGTTATGTTGTTTTGGAATTGAACATTAGGTTGATTTTTGATTATTTTGTAATGTATTTGTGCAGGTTGAATTTATTAGACCCGTTTTACGTAATGTAACTTGTAAGATTAATTTATGCACTAAGGTTACGACAATAGAGACAATTAGTGACACGTTGTATTCAATAGGGGTGATAATTTGGTGACTAGTTTTATGAATGGCCCATTTGGAAATTTGTTAATTTGGAAAAAAATGGACCTAGTGCCTCGTAGCCATTACTGCAACTGTTAAGTTACCAAATTATAAGTCACGACCCAAAAGCTTTATGGTTTCATATTGGTGGGCAGACTATTTCTTTAGGGGTGGGTGAGTTTGCACTAGTGACCGGTTTGACATTTGGACCCACTAATTTTGATCCATGTGCTGATCATGATCCTTCTGATTCATCGGTGTATAGGTTGTTCTGTGGTGGTCAATCTATCACAGCTAAGCAGTTATTAAACAAATTTAAGGCTGGTTTAGTTCACCAGAATAATCATGAATTGTATCGATATGCATAAGCAGCACGATGGTACAACTTCACAATGGTCTGACCATGGGTTGTTAATTTATTTTGCAGGTGATAAAAACAGAGACCATGCGCCGTACCCAGATATACTGCATTGACTGCATTGCTGATGCTACCGTGCTGATCTGAAACAATTAACAATTGTTCGCTGACTGCAAAGCACATCCTCAATCTAGAGAGAAACCAGGTCCAAGTCTCATCATTTTCGATTGGCCCAACACCAAGCGCCAATGGAAAAACATTTTCATTTCCATCTTTCGTAACAGCAACCAATAAGATGCCTTTGCTTCTGCCCTTCAAGTGTGTGACATCAATGACAATGACTTGTCTTAACAAATTGTTGTTGAAAGCTAACCTGGACACACCGAGTGCAACAAAGCAATGTCGGAATGTTCCATCAGGTGCGATATCCAGATCTGTCATCGTGCCTGGATTGTACTGCCGAAACACCTCGAGATATCTAGGCAAGAGCTTATAAGAATCCGCTATGCTGCCATACATCAGGGAAATGGCTGCATTTCTGGGTCGCAATGCAACAACATAGCTCGCCCGAATCCCAAAAGTTCATTGAAGTTCGGCCATTATTGCTCTTGGTTTGATGATTTGACCCTGGCAACGCATCCTTCGAGCAAAATACGCAGCCACTACTTTTGAACGGATATTTCTGGATCCAATTCCCGTAAGATTCAACATACAATTATGATTTGGTTGAAAGTGACGGATAATCCAGCAACCATCCCTGCACCTCGCACGTATGTGAAACGAACAATTCTCACTTCGTTTGCAAATGTAATTGACTCGGATGCTATCAGACTTTTTCACTTTAAACTCTTGACGATGCTCCATATGCCACAAACCAACATCAATTAGCAAGTCATCTTTCTTCCAGAACATGGCACCCAAACTCAATTCCTGATCAAGTATGGATGCCACATCTCTCACAATAGGTGCCTCGGTCGTATCCACTGGCATAATTGGTACTAGCCAATTATTCATATCACCTTGAACTGGACAACCTTCTAATAGGGGGTTAGTGGGCATAAGATTTGAAATAAAAGCACTCATACCTCCCGCTGATCTGATCCATGCAGAAAATTCTGCAACTGTGCAATCCATCAAGAAATTTTCACCTTTATTATCAGAATCAGATCCGGATGAAACTGAATCTAGATCAGCCTCGTCGTCTGCTTCTTCTTCCACCACACCACCATCAGTTCCTGTGTGGTATTTAGGAATGAAGTCGGCCTCCTCATCATCTTTATGATCTTCAGGGAGCTTATCATTCAAGTCAGGAATACGTGAATTCCGGCTACCACCTTCAGAACCAATATCAAAATGCATAGAAGATGTAAATCTTTGAAGTTCTGATTCAGTTGGACTGTAACGAGCATATGGTGGAGGACTGACTGAGGATACGAAGGGGATGTAGGGGGATGGCTCCCGCTGAGAAGTCCCAGCACTAGTGTTGATTGTGGGATTCATAATAATATAAATATCAGGCTCCGAGTAAAAATTGAGGAGTCGTTGCAGCTCCGCATTTTCTGTCAGTAATGATGCTCCATTTCTTCCGCTTTGAGTTTGAGATGTATAATAGATATTGTACTCACCTCCAATACCTTCTGCTTCAAGAATCGTCTGAATGATGCTTCTCAATACAGCTATTGATATATTAGCCATTGATAGGTAAATCAATATTTCTTGGCCACCAATATAGTGCCACGAATGATCAAAATGGCCATTATAGTGCAAAAACATGTTGCACCAATTCGCCATTTGAATTGCTTGAAAATGGGTTCAAAGGGGGAGAGAGAAAAGGTGAATGGCAAAATGATGATAGAATTTTTTTTGTTTCTGCGGTGAATGAAATTTTGCTTCTGAATGTGAGTATATAAAGTAAAGAGTTAGGTCTATATTCAATGAATGATTTCAAAGTCTGCAAAAATAAATTGATTGAATTGATTAGTGCAGTGTAGTGCAGTGAGGTAACATCAATTCTGCGTACGATTAATTTCAATTTCACTGTATTTTTCAACAAGTGAATTCATTATTCACGAACATTTCACTGTATTTTTCAACAACTGAATTCATTGTTCATTGATTTAGTAAAAAAAAAGGCTATCAACATGCCTGCAAACACTATACATTGATAGTAACAATTCATCCAACACAACTTTATCAAATGAAAATGCCATAAATTATTGTTGAAAAATACATTATTCATACAATAAAACAAAAAAAATTGCAATTTAAAAAAAAAAGGGTGGGATGCCGACCGGTTCAGACCGGTCATCCCGCTTGCCGATTGGTCGGCATCAACAAAAACCGGTAGGGATCACCTTTTCAAAAAAAAACAATAAATTGATGACCGGTCTGAACCGGTCATCATCGCATGCCGACCGGTCAGAAATGAGTTGAACCGGTCGGCATCAAAATTAAAAAAATAAAATAAAAATGGGGTCGGCACCGCCGGTTCAAACCGGTCGGGAACATAATTATTTAATATTTTTTTCTTTTTTCAAACTCAATCAAGTATTAAAACATCAATTCTTATAATTAAATGGACATCATCACCAAATGATTGTTTTGATTACATTTTTAAACATAAAAACATGTCAGAATTTGTACTTTGGGGCATTTCTTGGATATGTTTATAAAAAGGGGTATTTTCATTAGATGTTTTGTAAAAAAAAGGCATTTTCAAATATTAACAGTTATTTAAACATATCCTACTGGCGTGGAGTTAACAACTCATTCCTCAATTTCTTTTTTTTTTATTTCATTTTTCATTCATTAATATTTTACTATTTTAATTTGATTAATAATTATTAATTAAACAAGTAAAATTTTCCTAAATAGAGTTATATCTTAATAAAAGTAACTATGAGATTATTAGATTACGTCCACCTTAGAAAAATTTCGTCCCGAAATTTCGTTAAATCTTGAATAATTCGGGATACTTTTCCTTCATTTTGCTTTCTTGCTCCCATGTTGCTTCCTCATTGTTATGGTTCCTCCGAAAGATCTTTACTGATGGAATCTCCTTATTTCTTAATTTTTGTACTTTTCTATCCAAGATTGCCTCTGGTTTCTCTTCGTAATGTAAAGTAGAGTCTAGCTCAACATCTTCCCGGTATATAACGTGTTTTGGATCAAACATGTATTTTCGTAATTGAGATACATGGAAGACATTATGAATGTTTCCCATATTTGGTGGCGGTGCTAGACGATAAGCCACATAACCATTTCGTTCTAGGATCTCATAAGGTCCTATATATCGAGACATCAGTTTTCCTCTTGACCCAAATCTGATTACCCCCTTGATTGGAGAAACCTTTAAGAAAACCTTTTCTCCTACTTCAAAATTTAATTCAATTCAACGTTTATCTGCATAGGATTTTTGTCTTCTTTGAGCTTATTTTATTCTTTTTTAAACACATCGCACCACTTCTATCATATCCTCAGCTAATTCACTCCCGAGTATTTTTCGCTCGCCTACTTCATCCCAGTACAGTGGTGATTGACATTTCCTTCCATATAATACCTCATATGGGGCCATTCCAATATTAGATTGATAGCTATTATTATACGCAAATTCTACTAATGGTAACATATTATCCCAACTACCACTTCTTTCAAGTACCACAGATCTTAACATATCCTCCAATATCTGAATAGTTCTCTCAGATTGTCCATCGGTTTGAGGATGGAAAGCGGTATTGAATCTTAACTGTCTTAACTGTGTACCCAACTCCTTCTGTAGGCTCATCCAAAAGTTGGATGTAAACTTAGGGTCTCTGTTTGAGGTTATAGTCTTTGTTAACCCATGCAAGCGTATAATCTCTTGAATATATATTTGGGACAGTTTATTCGCTCCGTATGTTATTTGTATGGGTATAAAATGATCACTTTTTGTTAATCGATCTACAATCACCCATATGGCTGTATTTCCACTTTGAGTTTTAGGTAACCCAACTACAAAATCCATGGTTATGTCCTCCCACTTCCATTAGGATACCTACAACGACTATAACTTACCATATGGTCGCTGGCGTAATGCTTTCACTTGTTGGCAAGTTAAGCATCTTTCTACATATGAAGCAATATCTCACTTCATTCCCTCCCACCAGAATCTTGTTTTAAGGTTTTAATCTATTTTGGTACTCCTGGAACGGGCTATATAAAGAGTATTGTGAGTTTCACTCAATATTTCACTTTTCAAATCATCGGTAGAAGGCACGCAGTCTTCCTTCATATAAGATCACATTATCGACAGCTTCCTAAAATTTTCCCAGTTAGTTTGTTAGAACTTTAAGCGTATCTTCTCAAATGCACCATCTTACTTTTGAGCTTGAACTATTCTTTCTCTCGAATCATGTTGAATCGTCAGAGCTTTAACGACACCTTTAATGGTGTTGGGAGGTGAGATTATTTTCAAGCATAATTTCTCAAGATCTTTGATTAATTCCCCTTCTATTGTCAGGAAATTTTGTTGGTCTGAATTCTTTCGACTAAGTGCATTTGCTACGAAATTAGCTTTACCATGATGATAATTAATGGTAAGGTCGTAATCCTTGACTAATTCGAGCTATCTTATTTGTCTCATATTTAAATCTCTCCACTAGAAGAAATACTTTAAACTTTTATGATCTGTAAGGATTGTACACCTTATTCCATAAAAGTGATGCCTTCATATATTTAAAGCATAAATAATTGTAGTTAACTCCAAATCATGAGTAGGATGGTCAACTCATGAGGCCTCAATTGTCTAGACACACATGCGATCACTCTTCCATTTTGCATCAAATGGCATTAAATTCATTTTTAGATGCATCAGTATACATCTCATATTCCTTCTTAGAGTCTGGTATAACTAAAATAGAAGTAGTAGTTAGTCTTTTCTTGAGCTCATGAAAACTTGCTTCACACTCCTCTATCCATTCATATTTTATATGTTTCTGCAAAAGTCGCGTCATAGGCTTTGAAATCTTCGAGAATCCTTCGATAAACTGATGGTAATACCCCGTCAATCCTACAAAACTTCGAATTTCATTAGGAGTCTTGGGTGACTTCCATTCTTTTACCGCTTGTATTTTCGTAGGATCTACCTTAATCCCTTCAGATGACACAATGTGCCCTAGAAACACTACTTCTTTTAGCCAAAACTCACATTTAGAAAATTTGGCATATAACTTTTCAGTTCTCTATGTTTCTAGGACAATTCTTAAATGCTCGTCATGCTCCTGATTTGTCTTCGAGTAGATAAGAATATCGTCGATAAAGACCAATACAAATCTATCGAGATAAGGATGAAACACTCAATTCATCAGACCCATAAATACTACCGGTGCTTTAGTCAATCCAAACATCATAACAATAAACTCGTAA
This sequence comes from Plectranthus barbatus, assembly GCA_026898455.1. Classification (NCBI taxonomy): domain Eukaryota; kingdom Viridiplantae; phylum Streptophyta; class Magnoliopsida; order Lamiales; family Lamiaceae; genus Plectranthus; species Plectranthus barbatus. The sequence continues at coordinate 393,993 of JAPKLW010000054.1, read as the reverse complement.
TGTCCATACCGTGTTCGAAAAGCAGTTTTAGTTATGTCTTTTTTCTAACTCTCAACTAATGGAGTCTATTTCTAAGAAGACACTTGCGCTATTCAGCTGATCAAACAAATCTTCAATCCTTGGTAAAAGGATATTTATTCTTTAGTGTAAGTTTGTTCAACTCACGATAATCTATGCACAAACGCATCAACCCATCCTTCTTTTTGACGAAGAGGACTGGAGCTCCCCACGACGAGACACTAGGTCTTATAAAACCCAAATATAACAATTCATGTAGTTGTATCTTCAATTCTTGTAACTCTTTAGGAGCCATGCGATAAGGTGTTTTTGAAATCGGAGCAGCTCATGGTTCTAAATCGATGGTAAACTCAACTTATCGATCAGGTGGTACTCTGGGTAGTTCTTTTGGGAACACATCTTTATATTCTTTTACTACCGGTACTTCATCGATAGACACTTCTTTGGTTACTTCTTCATTGAGATAAACTAGAAATGCTTGATTTTCTTCACTTTTCAATATTCTTTCTGCTTGAAGGGTTGATATAATAGGAATTATTATACCCTTAGTAATCCAATAAATATCCCTTAAATAGTTCCCAGAAGACCGAAATGATATTCTTCTTTCTCGACAATAAATCGTAGCATGGTTCTTTCTAGCCAATCCATTCCAAAGATTAAGTCAATGTCCCACATTTTCATTATATTCAGATTATTCACCAAAATTTTAAGTGATCCAAGATCAACTTCTAGATTCGAGCATATGTGGTCACCTATTGTCACTTCACCTGATGGTGTAGTAACTTTTAAGTTCTGTTGGGCTTTCTCACTCGTTAATCCTACTATTTCCATGCATGCACTTGATATAAATGAATGTGATGCACCAGTATCAAATAGAACTATCACAGGTATGTTCTAGATTAAACTCATACCTGTTAAGTTGCCCTTCTTTTCACCCGATGATTGTCCTTGCTCCAAAGCATATGCTCTTGCTAGACGTTGCGGTCGTTGTATAGGTTGAGTTGGCATCAACATCAATTGTGGGGGTTGCTGAGGCAGATAATAGGTTAGATTACGTATTTCTCGACCTCGTTGTCCCCAACCACCTCGTTGCGAATAAAATTCTCCTCGCATTGCTCTCACTGGATTTTTAGGGTTTTGCTCGCCAAACTATGGGTACATCCATATGTTCCTATTATGACATTGTGAAGCAAGATGTCCCTGTTGTCCACACGAATAGCAAACACTATTTGTTGCGACACAATTTCCTGCATGTTGTCTGCCACACCTTGAACAGACTCGCATTCCCTGTGAATTATGTTTGTAGACTCTTTGGCTTTGTACCCCTTGTCTGTTTACTTATTGATTCTGCCCAAAACCATTCTGTTGACTTTCAAATGGTTTTTGGTTGATTCCCCTGCCACTGTCTATTTTGGTTCCTCTATCTCAATGACGGCTATCCTGATCTCTCCTCCCACTTATGTTTACCTTGTTGCCCTTGAGAACTCGTGGTTGCCTGATAAACACTCGTTTTGTGCATTTTACTGATACGAATCTGCTCACTTTTGACCTTAGATTAGTTCATTACGTGGTGTTCTTATGTTTTATTCGTATACTTTGAAGAATTATTACGTTTGGGTTGTTTCTGGTTGTTTATGCAGATTTCATGCACAATTGAGTTGTTTTCAAGATATGATCGAGCACCATGAAGTTCGTTGATGTGTCGTTGCATGAGGAAGGTGAAAAAGTGAGAAGAGATCGACGAAAAGTTTCAAAAATCCAGTCGCGATGTGAACGGCGACCCAAATTACATGTTCGGCAGTCGCCGATCATGCATTAGGGCCGCCAATCACGCAAAATCACATATTTCCCTTCGGCACATGAACGGCGATCTATTTACATGAATGGCAACCGCCAATCATGCTTTTAGATCGCCGTTCATGAAATTTCTGCGGTTAGCTACGGCGCATGGACGGCGACCTAACCGCATGAACGGCGACCGCCGTTCATGCCTTTAGGTCGCCGATCGTGAAAAATCTTGGAGTTGCTACGGTACACAGATGGCGACCCGAGCGCACGCTCGGCGGTCGCCATCGATGCAATCTGGGTCGCCGGTCGTGACTTTTTGGGCAAAAATTTTCCCCAATCCTATATCTTTTTTGGGTTTGAACAAGATATGTATAAATACAGGCTTCCAAGACTCAAAAAAGGTTCCTTCACATTATTTTCAAGAGAGAAAACACTGGAAAAACCCAGGGGAATAGAGAAAACTCGAAGAGCACTCCAGAAATCGAAGATTGAAGATCACGGGTTTTTGATTTTCATGATATTCGTTTCTATGACTTTTTATTTCTCTATTTTCTTAGAACTTAGCATGATTGGCTAAGTCCTTTTTGGATTCTAGGGTTTTGAACTTGTTGACATTCATTCAATCGTTTATATGATTTGGTTTTCCTGTTCCATTGATGTTTTAATTACGGTTGGGGTTTTCTATAATTACAAGATATTGGCCATTGATTGTAATTCAAATTGGTAATTTTTGAACCGAGAGGTCTAGATTATTGATTAAGATGCAGAGTAATTAAATTTGATAGGTCAATTGTCCGAGAGGAATTTGAATAATTAAAGGGTTGTGAAATCTAAGGTTTTTATCAAGAGTAAAAGTCTTTTTGCGCATCCGAGAGGAGTCACTAGGTCGTTTATTTCCATGTTATGGTTCAGAGTCCGAGAGGGTCACCTGATAACATTTATGAGATTAACTCACATCTTTGGAAATTAAATTGGAATCGAATTATGTAAATGGTTGTTTGATTGTTCTTCAAAGTTGATTACCCTGGAATCCTAGTTTCTCATATTTTCTTCACTCGATCTTTTTAATTGTCTTTTTAATTAATTACTTTTCAAACTGCCTAGTCTAAATAAATCAAACTCTTTTACCGATTCGTCTAGATAGTAGTACGATGTTCATGTTTTAATGCTTGATTATACTTCGATCCTGCAATCCTTGAGATTCGATAATTTATTACTTGTCCACTGCAGTGATCTGTACACTTGCAGCTATAGCGCGTTGCGAAACGCGCTATCATTGCCTCATCAGTTTTACTTCCTATAATATTATTTCCTGCATAAGCGGCTTCTAGATCCAATGCACGACTTAAAGCTTGTGAATACGTCAACCCAGTATGACTAGCTAAGTGAGCTTGGATTTCAGTCTTCAACCCAGTACAGAACATTCCTACCATCTTAGCATCTGTATCATCTTGTTGTGGTGCGTATCTTGATAGAGTACATAATAACTTATCATATTCTGTAACAGTCATCTTCCCCTGTTGCTAGTTATAGAATTTTATTTCTTTCTGCATTCTATAACTTTTTAGAATATACTTATCAAACAGGATCTCTTTAAATTCTTCCCAGTTTATATTTCTCCTTTGCTCAACAGTCATGGTCTTTAACTTAGTCTCCCACCAAAAGTCAGCCGAATCACAAAATTGGAAAGTAGCACAACTTCCCTTTTCTCGATCTAAACAAGGTAAGATCTAAAATATCCATTCTCATACCCGTGTCCATTTTCGTAAGTTCTCCATCCCCAGTAAATATTGGTGGATTTTATTTCTGGAAGGATTCCATTACCTCACGAGCTAGTGGTGGTAGATTTGGTTATTCATTATTAGGATGTGGTTGTCTTCCACCTCTTATTCTGCTACCTGCATCTCACCTAATTCTGGTTCTTCAATTTGGTGGGGGTTAGGTATATGAACAGGCTGTGTAGGTGCTACCACTATGTTTGTAAAATTTGTAAGTAAGATTGGTTATTCTCATAGGATAAGTACAAGAGGATAATTATGGACTGGTAGAAAGGGTCCGTAAGGTGGAATTCCTATGATAATGTGCACGATCATATCTATAAACTCGTAAAAGCACCCCCTGAGGTATAAAAGTAGCACTATTCAAATAAATGAAATTTCTCGATTCTGTTTCGGCCCACTCACTCCAACCCTTAGGTAGTTGTCCAATTAAACTCATAATCCCCTCATATTGAGTCACCTCACACTATGCTGCCTCTAACCAAAGTTGAAAAAAGTTCATTAGCATCTGACCCACACTCTCATGTGGATTGGGTTGGTAAGCTCTAAAAACTACTACTAGTATCGGTAACTGGTTCATCTATAATAATTAAACAAAGTTACCTATGTTAAAGCAATAAAGCAAATCCAAGGAGTTATAATAACCTAAACCTCACAAAATAAATCATTTCTAATTCATTAACACCCATGCTATATCAATCACCTCAAAATTTCTTAACAAGGTCTCAGTTACAACTCAATCTGTTTCTAAATAACAAACTACCAAGTGGGCTTCCATTTTAAACTTTGAATTAAACAAATACTAACCATGTAGTATAAAAACTTCAAAATCCATTTTTCCAAAATTCAAGAAAACTTCATAACATGTTTAAACAATTCATAATTAATAAAAGAACTTTTTACATGTTTGGTTGAGTAGCACGAAGCGGGCACTGAGCTGAGACAATAGGGATTTACATTTTATACTTAATTAATCTTATGAGAAGGGTATCAACTCAGAGCAATTCAATTCAGAGAAGTCAATAGAAGAATATCAACTAGAATCAGATCAACGAGAAAGAATATCATACACCAGACTAAACTATACATTCAGCGGATCAAAAGAGTACTGTTTATTCAAAAGAGTATTGCTTTCAGATATAAACAAAACCATACACAATACTCTTGTAATAATTTACAACATGTACAAAGAGATCGGTAACAGAGTGCGCAAAAGGATCATAACAGAGAACATATATGGAGATATGTAATCTGGATTATATTACACTATTTACATACAAAAGTTTAGCTCAGCTCAACTGCCTCCATCGTCGCTCTACTCAACCTGCATGTATAAAAATACACACAGGGCTGAGTACATTGTACCCAGTGGACACATTGCCAAATCATACATATATAAGATTGACATGCAAACACACTCAGCAACACATGAGCTTTTACAATTAAAATAAACTCATATGTTACAAAACATTTAATCATAACTGCGCAGTTTAACTCAACACATACATTCACTATCTGTTTAAAGGGTGTGTGATCAGGAAGCAGGCCCACTTCCATGACCACTGTGTCCAGCCTATTTGGTATGACCTTTCTCTCACTAGGTCTGGCACCAAGTACACTAATCTTGGCTCTTGTAGAGTCATCGAGATCCGATCTTTCATATTACCTTGAAATTCGAAATGTTTAAGGCTCTGGTTGTATTCCCCAGCTCAGATTTTTGCATACTCTCTAACCGCCTTTCCAGTTCAGAGGACAGATAGAAAATGCAGAAAATATTTAGGCATGCTCAATCATTTGAAAAAAAATACATTTTTATTTCGTAAATAATTTAAAAACACATTTTTATTTGTAATACGAAAGTCCACCTTTACTTTGCAGCTGGCTAAATATGAACAACTCCCCACCTATTTCTTGTAATTCCCGTTACCTTCAATAATTAAGAATATATCAATAAAACTATTCTAATTAATCGTATTCTTAATTGCATATATATTTCTTTAATTTCCTCAAAATTTAAATCAATCCCTAATATTTTTATTTTAGAATGCATATTAATAATATTTCTAATAAAACACTAATCTTAAAGAGATTAATTAATTAAGTAAAGTAGAAGTGTGACCCAAGTTAAGATTAAAATAAAACAACAATGTGATTAATAGAATTTTAATCCATCATCATTATTTCACATATTTAACTCAATATCATCAAACTATCAAGTAGTTTATGTTAAATTATTAAATAATCTAATTACTTTAATATATATGTTCAATACAAAACTTCTTATCTAGCAAATTTGTATTAAAAAGAGAAAATAAAATTGCAGTACATAAGATTTGAAAATGCAATATTAAGTAAACTACAAGCCCTATTTATCACTAATCTAAGTATTTTACGAACCAAAATTTTAATATTTAAATTTTGAAATTCTTTTGCGTATATCTAGAATAAGACAAAATTTGATATAAAGAGGTATAACCTAAAGAATAATATAATCACCAATATATAATGCTCTTAGTTAAAATTTTATTTTACTATGTATATTAAACAAAATAAAATACAGTAAGGATTTAAATCAATAATGTTGTAGATTTTAACCAATCACTATTTCCACCAAACTAGAGCAGTATCTCCAAGTTAATATTAAATTATTTAAGTCTGGTAAGTTTCTAATGTATCTAGTGTTCAATTTAAGTCTGAATTCTTGCTAAAATTTACAAAATTTCAGACACGAGAAATGATATGCTGCCCACCTTATGGTGAGCTTTCGTGAGCTACAACATATATTTTTATTTTTTTTAATAAAATTTAATTTTGTTAATCATTTATTTTTTATAATTTTAATTTATTATAGTTTTAATTAATTTTATAAATTCAACCGTAGGGTTCATACACCCAATTAGGATATATTATATTCTTGTAGCTCACGAAAGCTCACCATATGGTGGGCAGCATATCATTACTCTTTCAGACACATAACCAATGTTTATTATAATGGATTTAAATAAAATATATTTGTTTATTATTTATTTATCCCATGTTGCGCAGAAAACTCATTTAAAACAAAATGCATATTGAATATTTAATTAAAATAAATATTCACGGTTATGGAATAATTCACAAAATCGCAGCAATACAAGGAACTCTCTGCCTTCAAAACTTTAATACCAATGTTTCCACCACTCTCCCTTAACTTTTTCGTATCATCTAAAACACTATATATTTAACTGCACTCACACATAACTTAACTCAATATTCAAATAGGGTCAAAATTTGATACTGCTTCAATTCTGCAGAATTCTTAAAAGTTTCCAGTCACAGTTTTCTTGTCCTTCTCTGCCAATTCTACATAAATAGGGCAAGTACATATATAAGTTATAATAATATATAAAATCCCATTTATAGAGTATAAGGTAAGAAGATACCCTTATTGTTCGAATTCTTTCTGTTTTCTTCTACTGGGTTAATCTTCGTATTTTTTTTTTAGAATTTAACCTATCCTTCTTTTCTTTTGTTATTTTTTTTTTACTTCTGCCAATTTATGTTTATATAACAACGGGTATTTAGAATTTTATATTTATTTATATTTTATCTTAATGGTAAATAACCAAAATTCTTTCCGCATGTGCGCCATCTGTTTTTGTCAAGATAGCTCTCCTCATCCTTGTTGTTTTGTTTATTATTTCCTATGTATACATGTGTATCTATCTTCCTGAATGAACTATGAACTTTTATTGTTGCGTGTGTAATTGATCATTATTGTATGTATAATATATCATTACAGTATCATATAAACTACAATGATCAATTACACACACAACAATCATAATTAAGTACTATAATGAACTATCATATAAACTACAATTATCAATTAAACACACAACAATGAAAAGTTCATAGTTCATTCACAACATTTAGTTCGGATTTGAACACAACTCTCTCTCTCTCTCTCTCTCTCTCTCTCTATATATATATATATATATATATATATATATATATATATATATATATATAGTTAAGAGATTTATATAGATATGTATACGTATTATTACTTAGTCATATCCTACTGGCATGGAGTTAACAACTCATTCCTCAATTTCTTTTTTTTATTTCATTTTTCATTCATATATATTTTACTATTTTAATTTGATTAATAATTATTAATTAAACAAATAAAATTTTCCTGAATAGAGTTATATCTTAATAAAAGTAACTATGAGGATTATTACACTTCGCTATTCTATGGTGAGTTTGCCTTCTTTTCTCCCGTGAGCGATGAAAACCATCTGCCCATGCACGATTGACTCATTAATTTGCACCTTTTTGAAATGCCTGTGAAGGTAGGCTTAAATTTATCTAGTTCTCTAGGAATGTTAGGTCTTCCTCATTATTCAGCTGGGGGACTTGAGCGGTTGGATGATTCCGCCGTTTGAGATTATTTTCTAATCTCAATGAAGAAAGTATAGAGAGTCGAAGAATATTATAAATCAGGAAGGTAAAGAGCAATAGGGTTTGAAAATCCCAAACCAACTTCCTTTATATGTTTTGAAATGATCAACTTGAATGGACAGTTGGATCCTTTCTTCAATCTGGACAGATCTACGGTTGGGGAGTCGAGTGTCGGTTCGCCTTTCATCCCACGGTGATGAAAAAGTGCGCGTGGTTGACGTGGCAATCACTCATTTGTCACCACCCTACGTAGCAGTCACTCCTCCAATTAATATAGTCTTCAGCAAATATTTCAATAAATTGGATAATCCCGCCTTTCGAGAGATTTGAAATCATTTCCCTGATTCTATTTGCTGACTTAACATAGCAAACAAAGGCATATGTCTAAGAGCTTGGCTCAACAATCAGCAGGTGTCTGCTGAGAGCTTTGACTCAGTAGGCAACTAGAATCTGCTAAGAGCTGGGACTTAGCAACCATCTGGAATCTACTGAGAGCTTGGACTCAGCAGACAATGAGTGTAGCATCAAACAAGTACTCTGCTAAGACTTGACTTTTGAGGAAGACTTTTTCTTGACTTTCCTATCTACTAATTCTCCCTTTCTCTTTGATTTATACAAGGGAAAACATAAAAAGGTTAGATAGGAAGTTGTTTATACTAGGAGTGTAATGAACCAGCAATTACTAAGGCAATTATATTTGTAGACAACAAAGTATTGTCATCAAAATGAGCAAGTTATTTTATTGATATCATTGATTTACAAGAGTTATACTTTGCAAAGCAGTAAACTACAAGTTACAATGATCAAAATTTAACTTACAACTATTCCAAATAACGCCTTTGCTAGATCTGCTCTTTCTTCTTAGTCTTCTCCTTGGTCTCATTACTGCATGCCTCCCCACATGCGCAGAAATGCCTCCTAGGTTGTGAGATGTCTGTTTGCAAGTTCATCTTCTAGCTCCCCTTGCCAGACCTCACAGACATCTCTTCTCCACCAGCCTTCTTGTTTCCTGCAGACAATCTAGCAGTTGGATAGGAAGTCCGAGTCTAGCAGATCTCACCATCTGCTAAGACCAGCGCTGTTGTCCGCACTCATTTATTAGCTTCAGATGCCATACAGATGTAAGATGGGTAACATCTGCACCATCTGCAAGCCTTTCCTCCATCACCTCTCTTCTTCTTCATTGCCAACTTTTGAAACCCTAGAAGAAGAGGTGAAGAAGAAGTAGTTTGGGATTCCTTTGGATGCACAGTGCCACGACACCCAGAGGAGTTTCCCAAACCATGCGACTAAGGAAAATCCATCCTCAAAACCACCTGACAAACTTATATATCACCAATGATGAAGTTGTCATGGTTTGATGAAATGAGCCTCCTATCTCCTTTTAGTTCTAATATAAGAAAACCCATTATCAGTGGTGAACTGAGAATTGAGAGAATCTTCATAGAAGTGTTTTCGGTGAAGATTGCGATTCTCTCTCTCAATTTGGAGACTTCCAAGTCTCGTTGCTCGAACCCATCTTGTCGGTATTTTGGTGAGATAGTAAAGGAGAACATCTTCTTATCTTGAGCAATAGGATTTAATCCTTAGATGAAGGGATTAAAAAAATGACATGAATAGAGTATATTCGGAAGGTTGTATATTCTTCTCAAACAAAAGACCTGCCTTAACTAGACAAAGCAGCCTTGATGGCTCTTCGATCAATCAAATCGTCTGTCTTGGGAACCGACGGTTTCAGGAATAATCTCCATGTGGCTTTTTGTGATACCATATCTGGATCTAAAATGTCTCGAGCCTTGAACAAAATCTTCAGAAATGATATCAAATATTGACCGAGCACTCATTAATTCTCGCAATTAATGTAGCTTGAACTATTTCAGCGGTTGAGAAATCCTGCCTTTTCAGGGGTTGACTCCTTTTTTGCTAGATGATATCTGCTAAAGGTTGATATAGCAGATCTTGAACATTTGTTAAGAGCTTGGACTCAACAATCACTAAGGAGTCTACTGAAAGGTAGAACTTCAGCAACCAGTGTTGAGTTTACTAAGAGCTTGGACTAAGAAAACCGACTAAAAATCTTCTTAGCAGTTAGCTGGAAGTGTGAGCTTGGACACACTTCCATCCGCATCAACTCCAGAAATCCTAGAAATCCAAGAACAAAGTAAGAGCTTGGACTCATTCTTCCATAACCTCATCCAACTCCAATAATCCGAGCTTAAGACAAAGCTCTTTGAATCTGCTTTCTGCTAGAGGTGTGGTGAATACATCAGCTAGCTGGTCTTCAGTCTGAATGTAATCCATTGAAATGTCCTTCTTTTCTACGTGATCTCGGATGAATTGGTGTCTGATATCAATGTGCTTCGTCCTTGAATGATGGACTGGATTCTTTGTGATGCACATCGTGCTGTTGTTGTCATAGTAGATCGGGACGCATCCGGTGTTGACTTTATAATCTTGAAGTTGTTTCTTGATCCACAACACCTGTGTACAACAGCTCCTAGCAGCCACGTATTCAGCTTCCATTGTGTCCAAGTAATTGGCAAGTCCCACTTATTCTTTTTTGATCTATTCGGTATCCTCCAAAGTTTAAGTCTGAATATCCGACGAGTGTGAAATCATCTACTCTGGGATACCGAATTCCGAGTGACTCTGTTCCTTTCAAATATTTGACAATCCTTCGCGCGCACTGCATGTGCGATTTCTTTGGATTTGCTTGGTACCTAGCACACACACACCTACAACATACAAAATATCTGGCCTACTGGCCGTTAGATATAACAATGAACCAATAATACCTCGATATGTTGTTGGGTCAATGGATTCGCCTTCTTCATCCAATGAGATTTGGCATGTTGTGCACATGGGAATCCGTAGAGTATTTGTCTTTTCTAGAAAGTATTTGTTGATGAGATCCTTGGTATATTTATTCTTATGAATGAAGATCCGATCGCTGGATTGTTGAAATTGTAGGCCTAAAAAGTATTACATCTTCCCCATCATGCTCATTTGGAAATTATTCTGCATAGGTTGAACAAACTTTTCACTAAGGGTTAGATTCTAAAAGCCAAATATAATATCGTCCACATATATTTTAACATGTAGAATATCTTTAGCATCCTTGATCATGAAGAGTGTTCGGTCGATCTTCCCCTTCCTGAATCTATTGTCTAGTACGAATTGTCACAGCGTCTCATACCAAGCTCTGGGAGCTTTTCTCAGACCATATAGAGCCTTTCTCAACATGTACACCTTGTTACCTCATTCAAAACCAGGAGGTTGGTCCACGTAGACTTCCTCTTTTAGTTCACCATTCAGAAACACACTTTTGACGTCCATCTGCAACACAGTAAAATCATGGTGAGCAGCATATGCAAGGAATAACCTGATTTCTTCCAGACGAGCTACTGGAGCAAATGTTTTGTCGAAGTCGAGTCCTTCGCACTGCATGTATGCCTTGCTTTGTTGCGTACGACAAGCCCATTCTCATCACGCTTGTTCTTGAACACCCATTTTGTGCCTATCACTGATTGGTGCGTTAGTAAATCCACGAGATCCCATACACGATTCTGCGTAAATTCTGATAATTCTTCTTGCATCCTGTTAATCCAATCAGCGGACTTGAGTGCATCAACAACTTTGGTTGGCTCTTTGTGGGATATGTAGCAAGCTAGCATCGCGTTGTGTCTGGTATGAATAGGGTCGGTAAGATCTCCTAGTATTGCTTATGATGGATGATCTCTCTGTAGCCACTTTGGTCTTTGTAACTCAGTAATCGGGATTGTTTGACTGTTGGTTTCTCCAATTTCGCTTCCTGAAATAGGAACGTCAATAGGTTGTATGTTATTAAAATTTTCAACAATACTTGTTGGGCTGGCATCTGCTGGATGATTGTTTGCTGATGATCCATCTGTTGGGTTTGCATCTGCTGGAGTGATGATAAGTCTTCTATTAGTAGTTGGCTCTTGGTCACTTTTAGCAGAGTTATCTTCAACAGTCCTCACGCCATTCTGGGGATTCTCAGCAACATCTTTATTTTGTTGAATGGTCTCTTCTTCTTGAGTTCCCCCTTAACTTGTGATCTCCTTGAGAGTATTTAGTGAGACCTCAGCATTACCAGTTGCATCACTGGCCCTCTCGGTTGTTTGCTGACCAGCCGAGGTCTCCAGCGAAGATGTAGCTTCACTCATGAACCTAGTCAGAACAATCAGTTCAGCATCAAAAGTATTCGACCTCAATTGTCCATTGACATCATTGGTTTCCTGAATCACATCTCCTTGATCTCTCATAGTCCTGCGCACTAACGTAGCTTCATAAAAAATAACATTGTGTGTTATTTCCACAACATTGGTTGTCTTGTTAAACACTCTATAACCTTTGAGAGAAGGATGCACATATCCTAGGAACACCCCTTCATTAGCTTTGGGAGAGAAAATACTTAACCTTGACTTCCCATTGTTATAGATATAACATGGTGAACCAAAAACACAAAGATGAGCTAAGGAAGAATTACGACCATGATAAATTTTGTAGGGAGTCTCGTTGAACCTGGTCGTCAATCCACTTTGGTTCTGCATATAGCAAGCAGTCATCACGACTTCTCCCCAATATCTCTGACCAAGATTTGTATCAGCAAACATCATTTGCATGGCCTCTTTTAAGGTTCTGTTCCTTCGTTCTGCTAAGCCGTTTTACTGAGGTGTTCTCGCAGTGGACTTCCTCTCACATTCACTAACTTTGCTGACTTCCTCCCAGAAGGAATTCGTTTCAACCTTTGTTGATCGGTCAGCAGGGGATTTCTTGCTTGCCAACATTTCTGTTGAGCAGTATTCCTGACTTAGTACTCTACCCTTTGTCGTTCCTAGCATTCTGCTAAACCTTTCCAGTTGCTAGAACAAAGATTATTTTCTTTGATTTTTGGGGATCAACATTCCTTGATTCACTTTCATCAAAACAAATTCCAGCAAAATCATTTGTACTGCTTTGAGCATGTAAAATATCATCTAGATCTCTCGTGTTTTTGGAAAATCTACATTGAAAAGGTTTTTTGAATGGAGTTTTTGCCCTTTAAAACTCCATTCTTCTGTTTTAAATTTTTTAAATTTTTACTGAGTGTGGAGAATTCAGCTTTAACTTTTAAAAGTCCTTCGTTCGTTGACCTCAATTTTTCAATCTCACTGGTCAAAATAGAAAGCTGAGATTTCAGCGAGGAATCTTCATTAGCTAATGCATCTTTTAAAGCATGAAATTTTGAAAATCTTCTAAAACAAAATCCATAGTTATGTCTCCGGAGTCAGAAAAACATGACTCTGCAGTATCATGCAAGTTTGCTGAAGTAGAAGTAGCAGATATAGTAGGATTTACTACCTGATTGCTCGTGACCGCTAGGGCTTATTTTTCTATCTAATCTTCATCATCATTGATTTTTTCCATGAATACCATAAGGAAATCTTCTTCTTCCTATGAGGAATAGCTTTCATCATCATGATCTGGAATGTCTAGTATCTCTGTTATGGTTTGTAGAACTTTGGCAACGGCATTCAAAGTGCGCTTTTCGAAAATCTTTTCCAACCTCTCCCTTTCTTCTGGATCTATTCAAGGACATCCGAATTGTAAATATTCAGGAGAGTTGCATTCATATCACGTCCTTAGCATCTTCCTGGTTGTCCGGTTCTCTACTGGCTGACTTAGTTGTGATTCATCTTTCTTGCTCTTAGCTTTTAGCAATAGCTTTTGTAGCCTTCTCATTTGCTCCTCTAGCTCACTGATGGAACATTCTGTCTCTTTAGATTGAGATCCACTTGCTGATGTGGTCTCCTTTGTTGGGCTTTGCTGAGCTGGGCGATCTAAGTGGAGTGGCTTCTTGGTCCTCCACTTTTGTATGTCTGTCTTTACGAAATATATTGCATCCTCGACGTGATTTTCAATAGATGTTTCAGCCCTCACAGCTTTGTTCATATTAGTATGCATGATATCCCATTCATGGGCCTGAAGCTGTGCAAATAACTCTTTCGTAGTCATACTCAAAAGATCTTTCTCCTTGAGGCTCATCACTTTGACAAACCAATCATCTTTAGGCATCTTCGAGAGTATCTTTGAGTTCATGTCGGGAAGTTCGTACTTTTTTCCCAACTCTTTTAACTCAGATATAATAGAGTTAAATCTAACTTCCATATCCTTTATTATTTTTCCTGGATGCATCTGGAACAACTCGTACTTATCCACGCACTGTTGAAGCTTGTTACGCTTCATCTGAGTTGTTTCTTGACTCAAGGTGCCAAGAAAGCCCCACATTTCTTTGACGTTTTTGCAATCCAAGGCTTCGGTCACCAAGGGTTTTGATAGAGAATTTAAGATCAACTTCATAGCCATGAAGTCCAGTTGAGCGTGAATCCGGTCGTCTGGATTCCACTTCACGTATAGCTTATCCATTATTTCAGGTCCATTTACGTTGTCACCGAGTCAAGCATTCACCTTTTGGATTTTGATCGGTCCTCCTTCTATTACTTGCGCCATTTAAGGATGAATATTCTTCAAGGTGATCAACGACCCCTTTTTCTAGACGTTGTACGTTTTTGGAGAGAATTTTTCCAACTTTGCATTATTTCCCGTCTCATTTATCCTGAGCTTAACACAAAACACAAGAAAATATGCGAGGAAAATGGATCTGGTCCTAAGTGACTCAGAATCAGGTAGTCTGCAATGACCAACCGCTCTGATACCACTTGTTGGTCCCCGATCAGAATGTTTATAGTTGCAGTGGAATATTAAATAGGTCTTGCAATTAACTTGTTGAGGTCACGACTGAACAAGTGTTTGTAAAATGTGCGAATATTAATTAGATTCACTTCAAGTTATACGATAACACTGGAGGTGTTGTGTTTCAAAATAATCGATAAGCAATAAAGTAAAACATTAAATAACACAAAGTTTATAGTGGTTCGAACAAATATTCTATGTCCACTCTTCAGTCCACTGACTGGAAATTCACAAATATTGATTACAAAGATTAGGCTTGATCTCTAGCTGTGAACAACTCCTCCGTCTGAACACCGCGCACCTTCAAGCACCTCCTATCGTCAATCTTCTCAACACCCCTTAGAGTAAGGACACACCTCCCTTCTCCTTTGGACATCAAACTGGGAGTTTTATAGTTCTTCCCGGAACCTTTCTCCACTTACGGCGGTAGCCCGTAATAATCAGCCTTGCAGATCAAGATGAATGCTAGATTCTTTCTAGGACAGAAAGAATCCCTAAGATAACCTTAGAAGCGAACTTCAAAGATCTCGAGATGAACTTGGAAGCTTTTACTAAACCTCGATCAATGTATGATCAGATTTGAATTCGATTGTGAGTATGAGAGATTTCATGTACGCTCATGAATTTCTGAATTTGTCGAACTCAGTGTATTTCTACGAAATCATCTATTTATAGATAAAGCTTTTAACATCTCATTTGAATCTTGTCCGTTAGACACTGGTTGTCTGCTTGCCAATCTCTGTTCTCCTTTTTTTTAGAAGTGCAGAGACTCTTCAATCTCCTCCTTGTCTGATTGGCTCTCTCCTTAATTAGCCAATTTTGTCAGAACGGATCTTTGAGTTTAATTCTGGAAATCTTCCTTTTGTCTTTTGATAATTCTTCCTTTTGATTCCATGAGATTCCTTAAACTCTGAAATAATGATCCTTATTTTTCATGGCTTTATTCTCATTGTTGATTGCTATCGGGCGTTTGCTGGGTAGTTGTTCGTCTATTGAGATCTCAGCAATTCTGCTGAGATTCAGCAATCCACTTGCTTCACTCCTTCAGCAATCTTGATATATTCGCTGAGTGTCTCCAGTAATCTTCGTATGTTTGCTAGCCTTTAGATACTCAGTTGTTTGCTAGCTGCTTTAGCAATCTTTATATATGATGA
The DNA here is from genome assembly GCA_026898455.1 of Plectranthus barbatus. Taxonomy (NCBI): domain Eukaryota; kingdom Viridiplantae; phylum Streptophyta; class Magnoliopsida; order Lamiales; family Lamiaceae; genus Plectranthus; species Plectranthus barbatus. The sequence goes on along the minus strand of JAPKLW010000054.1, from coordinate 378,053 downwards.
CTCCTTCAGCAATCTCTTCTCGCATTGCTTGAGTCTTCTAGCATTCTTCTCGAACTTTGCTGACTCCTTCAGCAAATTTCAGCGATTACTTCTAACTCTATTACAACTCGAATATGATTATCCTATACAGGACTTTTACAATTTTGACACAATTCTAAGTTGCTAGAAACTAGATATGCCAGCTTTGATGTACAAAAACTAAAACAAATACAATTAAGACCAAAGGGATTCAATATTCCTAACAGGAAGTAGACTCAACACAAAGCAAACACGAAATAACTCCTAGAGATTCAATCACCTATTAAAAGGTCTGGCTATCATTTTATACCTCTAAGCAATATTTATAAGCACCATTCTTAGGAATGCCTAGATTGAATCCATAATTCTGAAACTACTTAGATTGATGTAACCCATCTCTAGTAAGATTCTATAATATGCCATGGGTCAATGTCTGTTTATTTAAACAAGTACTGAAGAGAAAACATCAATTTAATCATAATGGAAAACACTGTTGTTTATCATGACAAAATAATTATTTAAAAAATAACTAATAATCCATAGAAACATAAATGGAAACGAGTTTTATACAAAACATCTATTATAAACTCAAATACTGTTTAACATAAACACAAAGCAAAAACTCCATCAGCTAGAGCAGGAACTCTAGCAGCTTTCTTGGAGTTGGTAATCTCGCCATCTTCAAGCTTTATTATTATCTTGATCCCCTGCAAAGTGTAGCAAACACGATTAGTAACCTCAGTAACCACTACTCACTAAGGAGTAGAAAACTGATACTAAACATGTTTCAACAACTAATGCAAAAGATAATGTACCTTGTCCCTTAGTTACCAAACTTGGACAATTTACATTCCAATGACCCTTCTTGCCACACTTGAAACATTTGTCTTTCTTGCTTTCTTTCTTTCTTTTGTTCCCTTTATCATTCTTCTTCTTAATGTGATTACGATGTCATTTAGTAGAACTTTTAGCAAGAGATCTAGAAGGACTTGATAATGCAAGAGTGCTCCCACTTCTTCCTTCAGTCTTTTTTCCTTTGACATCACTCTTCTGACTCAGAAGCGAATCAGAACGACTCAAAGAAAAGATTGAAGAAGCTTTGCTGACACAAGATCCTTCAGTAGACTGTGAATAGTATACTTACTCTTGTTTTTCTCAACAAAAATTCTGAAGTCATCAAATGACTTCGGTAGCGTGTTGAGTATCAAGTCAATTTTGACATCATTGTCAATTTGACCACCCATTAATGTGTACTCATTGATGAGCTGGATGAGTGATTACACATGTTCATGCGCTGAATAGCTCTGACCCATTTTCTGTCTAACAATGCGCTTGATAAGATTGGATCTAGCATGTCCATCGAGTCTGCCATATACTACATCAAGACATCACATAATATCACGTGCAAGCTATACGTCACTATAACGAGGACGCAGTGCATTAGACATACCACCAAAGATGTATAGTCTGGCCAAGCCATTTGACCACATCCACATGTGATACTGTGCAAGCTCCTCGTTGGAAGATGCATCGATCGGCAGAATCGGATAGGGAGTTTGCAGAACAAACAAATGTTCAAATGAATCCAAAAGTTTGACTATGTCACTTTTCCATCCAGGAAATTTTAACCAGTCAAGAAATAGTGTACAATTATATTAACGAGTGATGCAATAATATACATATCTGAAAAACAAATGAGCGGATTAAAGTAAGCACATACTACGAATGATTGAAACCAATATGCATCGAACCTTTAGATAAAATAATGCAATTTGCTTCCTCCAATTGCCCAAGCTAATTTACCGCAAGCTGTCCGAGTAGACGTTTACGACAAATGCTCAACCAGACCAAAATAGGTCCTTTAATTTCTCTATATGCCAGGTATCCGCCGGCAAAAGAAATTAACATTGGAGATCCTAAGACAATGTTCACCTATCCGGAGTATGGCATCACAAATGAGGTATACTCCAGGCAACATCTAAGCCAAAATAACCACAATCCTAAGTCTGGATGATAAAATGCAATTTGGCATACGTACTAGACCCATACCACATGCCCTTTACATCTTTTGTTATCCCATTTAGATTAATCTTAGAGACTTGTGAGAGTTGTCTCAATGCAAGCTACCCGATTAGACGATTGCTCAGAGGTCCCACTTCTCATCTTAAAATAAATGTTTTGTTTAGAAACCTCATCGCATTAGAACTGATAAGTTATTTCTAACGCAAGCTACTCGAGTAGTCATTTACGCATCGAAATGCCTTACTTCCAATGAGAAGTCGTATTTGTGGAGGTCTAATGATTTTAGTTTGAAAAATAACTAAATTCCAGCTTAGTATTTTAATTTCTAAAGTTTTCATGAGCACACATTATTTTATGTCTCATAAATTATGTCACATCTAAATTTCCATCATAAAATGATTTCGGAATTTATAGACACAGTTTAAAACATAAAATAAATTACATAAAGAAAGCTTGATAGTTAAATAATTACAACATGCCTATAACAGTAATCAAATATAGCAAATAAGCATGCTTTCTTATTATTTACTAGTGCGCACATAATAAATCACATCAAAACGAGAATAAACAAATAAAAAAAATTCATGTGGCCCCTTAGATGCGATTACATACGAAATAAATTAATCTAACTATTACAATATTTAGTTTCTGATACAGATCATCAAATTGGGCCTCCGTTGAACTTAAAATCTGTATTAGGCTGAAAAAAGAAATAGCAAATGGGCGTCAAATTAGGGTTTCAAACCCAAAATAGAGCCCAAACACAGCAAAACCCTAAGTTTTAGGATAGCGTGCTGCGCACGGGCTTTAAGGCCTAAGCTACGGCCCAGGTGAGGAAACCCTAGGGTTTACAAAACCCTAGTCGCCACCCTGCCCCAAACTAGCCGTCTTTCTAGCGCCGTCGTGCTGCCGCCGCCAGGAGCATCACCCACGACGTCCCTACCAAAGTTTCCGCTTGATAATTAAAATAATACGAGAAGCAGCAGCAGCTTCGTCACTGTCGCACGCCACCTTCACTCGTAGACCGCCATCATTGAGCGCACACCACTGCTCGCAGAGGGCTTGCACGCGATCTCTGTTTGCTACCCACGACCGATGGCACGTCATCGCCTGCTGCCACCATCAACCTGCTCGCACAACCCATGCCGGAGGAAGATAGGTCGTAGGGTAAAAACATAGCACAGTTCATGTACGTGTGCGTGCGATGGGCAAGCCCGTGCATCGCCAATGGCCTATAATTGCTCCCCGACTTGCCACCGTCTCCTTCCATCATGTGCCACCTAGGGGTGGAAATAGGCCAGGCTACCCGATAGGGGCCTACGGCCCAGCCTACTTAAAGCCTACATAGGCTCGGCCTATCTAATTAAAAGGCCCGACTCGGGCTTCTTTAATGGCCTATATAATTAAACAGGCTTACGTTCGGGCTTCAAATCTGGCCTTTCAAGCCTAACAGGCCGACCTACTTAAATAATATACTATATAATTATTAGATATATTTATTATTGTATATAAAAAATTGAATTCATAATTTAATAGAACTTGAATATTTATACTAATAGTTTATATTTTAAAGTCTGAATTAGATTCAAGAACTCATTTCAAGTTTTAAATAGATTTACATAGTTTTTCTTATTTTTATTAAGTTATATTATATATATATATATACATATATTTATTTTATAAAACAAATAATGTATTTCTAATTTAAAAATATTTTTTTTAAATAATTATTAAATAGGCTTAAATACGCCTCAAGTAGGCTAGAAGCCCGGCCTATTTCACTAAAAAGGCCAGGCTAAGGCTTTTATAAAAGCCTATGATAGTACATAGGCCAGGCCAGGCCCAGGCTTAGTGAATTTTTCGCAGGCCCAGGCCTATCGGGGCAAAGCCTACTTAAGCCCGACCTATTTCTACCCCTAGTGCCACCTATCGGACTGGTCTCTTGGCCGGAGAATTGCGCACAGTAGCAGTGAAGTAGGCGCGGCCAAGCCATCTGCCCGCCGCCGCCACCCACCGCCTGCACCGCCGCCCCCGATCGGAAACTGGGTGCTGACACTGACTGATGTTGTCATGACGGACAATGTTTTTTGTTTTTCGTTTCTCCGGATCTTGAATTTTACAGATTTGAAAATAAAAAAATATAAAAAATAAATCTAAATCTATTACATAATTTTTCCTATCAAATCTAACCATGGTTTTTCTCGTGGTCAAAAACAAATCCCAAAACGAGAAGGCCACAAGAATGAAACCATCCACAACAACTCAAATCCATCCACAATAAATATAAGCATACATATTTATTCAATCTTAATTTATTTAAGATAGAGCCTAAAAATCCAAACCTGGCCTTGATATCAATTGTAGGAACTGAGTCTACAATAAACTACATGAATTGTTTTTTATTATTTCAGCCGTTTAGATCGTTCTTAGGGTTAAAAAAATAAATCAGATTAAATAAACTAGGCGAACCCTATGCATGCTCCTAATATTTAATAGAAAATGATGGATTTACGGAATACATGAACTCCGGCTTCTGATCTCTAGATCTGGATCAATGACAATGGTTCCAGATGTGGGGATCTTGATCAATGCTATTGTGCTCCTCGAAAATCTAGAGAGGATACGCTACCGAATTGATTCAGATTGTGTTGAGGTTCGAAAAATGGAGCCCATGGATTCGTATAGAGGTGGGGAAGTTGAGAACAATGATAATAATAATGTCAGACTTATATGAAGTTTACACAAGAAAGAATACATCTCTCCTTTTTACATCCTCTTATGGTCCCCCCTTTATAAATATAAGGACCTATTTAAGAGAAAGGACTAATTTAAACAAATGAATGCTCATTAATCATCGTGACTCGTAACAGTCGAATCAATTGATTACTTGGGTTGTAACGTTCAAACCGTTACATTTCTTCATTTATTTCTCTGAGTCAAAACCGCCGAGGGATTAACTCATGGACTACTTCGAGATCGAACTGCTCTCTCATTCGGACTCCTTTCTGGCTTGAATCGAACTTCTTCAAATCGAGCAGCTTTGCGAGCTGGTTAGGGAAAACTGCTCTTCTTTTCCTTGGGCCTTCTTATCCGGTCCAAACAGTCTTTTTTCCTGTAAAACAATTTATGGGACGCATACTTGGACCTCTAATTGGGCCGCTTATTTTTTACCCTCAACAATAGCCCCTTCGGCTTAGCGAGGTGCTCTCTGGAGAGCTCGGTAAGTTGAATAATTGATTAATCGTGTTAATTCATTATTTTCCACAGGTGGAGGTCGACTATTCCCAGATGATGGCTCTTAGAACTCCTCAAAAGGTGAGAGTTTGGTATAACTCAAAGTGCTTTAATAGCGCCTTTTTGGCTCAAAGGATCAATTCCTCTGTGGGCGACCCTTCTTATTGTAAAGTTGCAATGAGTGCCACAACTGTGGGCCTGAACCCGCAACGTTTGTGTAAGGACAGTTCAGGTTCTGTTTGATTTTAGCCATCTGGTTAGCCCTTGCAAGCCATTTGACTTGCTTTCGCGGTCTTTTTGTGGCCGACCTCTTTAGAGGGTGTGGCCAATTTTGGATTCGAGCTACTTTAAGCTCATAAGATAGACAATGTGCTTCTCATATTTAGCACTTAAAAAGCCCCGGAGGGTTTATAAATATCAAGTCCTAGAGGGTAGTTTTAAAAAAGGTGCCCAAAGGCTCCATTGAATATCTAGAGGCGACTCGAAGAGGAATAAAGCCCCAAGAGGGTTTACTTTTGTGGTTGTCAGTGATAATAATATTTTTCCCTGGAATAACTTAGGAGAGGCACTTTGAAGTTCGAGCACCAGGTCATGGCTTCGCTTCGAGTGATTTTCAACCATAAGGTAGTTCCCGCGGTGCGTTAATTTGTTGAAAGAATGTCTTCGGTATATCATGTATGTTAGTTGAATATGTAATTGAAGATATTAGAATTATAAATAATTGCACCAATACATGTTGAGCCCGCATGCGACTTTTGGACTCTGGTGTAGATTTAATAAGATCAATGGTGTTGTTTGAAGATAAGAAATGAGAGAGGCTTTTTTGTGCACTGTTCGTTCCTCTATTGAGCCCCTAGGCATGATATCCTTCAGGTTACGTTGAAGTTCGCTCGAGCGGTCATGTAAAATAGAGAACATGGAAAATATTAGTATTACATAGAAAGTCTTATTCGAATATAGCATTCAATTTTGTAAATATTTTTTTTAATTTGTGAAGAGATTAACTCTTTGCGTAAAATTATTGAAAGAAGAAGCTTAAATAAGAGTGGCGAATGAAATTGAAAAAGGTAATTTAATAAGATAAGAGGAAAGATAGAACTCGTATTTAATCGAAGAGCTTCAACATCTTTCGAGCAGTGTCATCTTTTTTTTAACTTCATCAGTGGTTTGAGAGTTTGCTCACTCAAATGTTTAGATAATGCCTTCGAGTTAGAAGTAAGGTACCTCATTGAACTATGAATACTCCGAATTGAATGAAGAGATCTCTGAATGTATGCGGCTCATAAGAATCAAGCCACATGTCAATATAAATTTAGAACTAAATAAAACAAATGGCCAGAGAATTTGCAAACATTTAATTGTCACAAGTTCGCAATTGAACCAATGCTATCCCAAAAAATTTGTCAATTAATTTCTTTCCAAGTGCAAGAGAGTTTAAATTATATTTTGTGACAACTAGTTATTTTTAGTGTCCTTTAATTCTATAAAATTTGTTTTCGCAGCATTATAATACCACATTAAGATGTTGAATAATAACAACATGACTCGCAAAATCGATGAGGAAATATGAAAGGAAAGTTTTACCAGATCATATAGGAAGAGTCTTGCTCTCTTGACTAGCTCAAAATAGTCGTGCAATTGCAGAAACATCATTCCTAGTGTATTTCAGAATTTTGAGAAGCACGGTGATATCCATCTAGGTATTCAGCTAGTCTGCAATCCTCTGACAACATGAACACAGACCCCCTCATTGATCTCGATGGCCTCATCGCACTCCTCAGTGATCTTGATAACACTAGGTGCTGCGACTGTTAGTGCTCGTGGCACACTTGCGTAATTTTGTTGTACTGGATTCTTGCGGTCCTTCCATTTGAACTTTCTCATTGCGACCTGTGAGAACTTCCCGGTTGTGCTGACAAAGAAAATAGCATCTTCAGGCTTGGCTCTCAAGGGTATTCCAAGATTATTGTATCCTTTAATATCATCACAGAAGCCGCCTCGGAGTTGAGCCCTAAGTGCCCTGCATGGACTCAAACAAGCAAGAATAAAGAAAACAAGGAGCGAGCCCAAACAAATGTGTGATTAATGGAAGTCGAACAACAAGTTCCGTTTTACGAGTTAAACCACGCAGTAGGCCATGGATTTTGAGCCAGCAAATATAACTCCGCGAGGGATACAAAATTGCAAGAGCCAAGCAGATTCGGACTTCTAATAAAGATCAAATGGGCTGCCTATATTGAGTGAACATGTTAGTGCAAATCTCAATGGTTGTTCGCAATTCGTTTACGGGAACTAACAAATCATGTTTAGCAGCACAATTTGGAATTCCAAAAGCTTTTTAACCAAATTTGAAAATAATACATGCTAGTGCGTGCAAAATAAGGGAAAACAATGCAATTGGCTTCGCAAATCTTAGAGAAACTGCAAGCAGCATCAGAGTGACACCTTGCTAATCAACGTTCGTAGACAAATTCTACTTAGATTCATGCCGCTTTTCACTACTTGAATTAATATTCCAATAGATTTGCTAGATAATTAAGGGTAACATGCAAAAGCCACATCACCTAGAACATCTCATCCTATGGTTGGAAAGCAAGAATCAGAGCTTATCAATAAGCAGCAAAGTGAGAGTCGAACAACTCTAAGAGGCAATAAATCAAACACTTGATGGCAACCAATACCATGATTGTGATATGCTAGATACACACAAATACACAACAGACCTTCAGCAAGAGGACACAACCCGTTGCATTATTGCAAAATAATGCCCCAATAAACATGAAAACAACATGTTATGACTTTTATTCTTAATGTGAGTAGCACTGTGTGGTGAAATTAATTGATTTTTTTTTTTAATTTTTTTTTACATGTTGGAACATGAAATTAAATAGATTATACTTGATTGAGATAAAAGTGTGCTTAAGATAAAACATTAATCTAAGAATTTAAGGAATTTGAAGAGAGAAGAGGAACTTATTGATAGGGGTTGCAGTCCTCTGCCTTGTCGGACTTTGAATAAGTATGATTCTCCTGTGCACCTGCTGCGAGTGTGTTAGCTGTGTGGTGCAGCTCCTCTCTGATCATCCATCATCCTTATTGAGTCGAGGTTGTATCTTTGCTCGATCTCTAGGGAGTTTGGATTTTGTTGATATCTCCCAGTTTTGTGTTCCAACCTTTTCATTTGAATCTACATCTTTGAGATTTACTTCTTCAGATTTCATACTCTTGATTAAAGAACTTGGTTGGAGTTGAACTTCAGGCAAAGGAATCATTACTTTTCGAGCTATACTGCATTACTCAATTTCAATAGGCAATAATGGTGTGTGATTCAGAAGTGACAATTTCAAAATTTAATGAATATCATAAAGTGAAGGAAACTCATCCATGGAGGGTCGCAGTCCATGGGGCAATACTTCATTTAGTTGCATTCCAAATGAGATTGTGTTCATCTCGTATGGGCACTGCGCCTTCTACTTGGAGTCGTGATTGTTCTATCATTAAACTTTTATGTGGGTCCCTGAATCTTCTGTCAAGTCCCCATCCCGCCTTGGATGTCGGACCTCTCTGAGGCTTTTTGACAACGTACAATAATCACTTTTGCCTCTTCAGATCTATTCTTTGATTCTAGTAGCCCAGCAGTCCACAGCTTCCAACCGTCGTTTCTTGAATACATTCCTTCAGCTAGATCAGCTTGCAGATTCAAATCCTCATTAACGGTGCCCAATCAGGTTATCTTCTCATTTGTTGGAGTCATCCCCTTGACACCGTCAATAGTTTTAAGGTAGTCAATCTTCAATTTTAATACAAATGATGTATGCCCATGGGTGCTCATTTTGCTACAGTTCCTTCAGCCTTACAAGGAGTTCGAGCGCTCTGGGAAAGTCGATTTCATGACAAAAGAATTTGGTTTTTATGTGATTTGGGATTCAACCCCTAGTCATTGTAGTCTTGCATTCGCAATCGTTCTGATGCTCGAACAATATTGCAAGCTTTTTTCGTCTGACTTCGTCATCTGATAAATTCTTTGTATTCAGCTTGCATCATGCCTAAAGTCTGGGCAAAGACAAACTAACCACAAGCAGTAAATGGATGATAGAAATCAACCCCAAATAGGTAGCCAAGCAAGGTCATTCGGGCTAAGCCACGAATCGACGGGACGGGCAAATAGAAGCAAAGAAAAAGCAGATTGACCGTAGAAAACTCGAACAATTAAGGCCCCATTACTGATAAGCTTGTATAAATAAAAAGGCAAGACTATGTTGTTCTCAAATACGCAATCTAATTTAACAATCATGCTCCTATGATGGTACTCCTTGTAGTAATAGTGTTCAGTGACATGAATCAGCAACAAAGCTCCAGAAGCAAAAATCACTCAACAGACAATCATGAATAGTGAATATGCATGTAACAAATCAAACATAAGCATTATACAAAGTCCTACAAGATGGAAAAAACAATTTGAGAACAAATAACTTGAACTACATGACGCAAACATGGGTGTACTTATCCTTGACTAAATCATAACAATCTGATTGATTTTTTAAAATGTAGGAGACTAATTTCTTCACCAAAATAGGCCAGATCAAGAACTCTAACTTAATCTGATAGTCAATAAAAGGAATGAATAAACCTAAATAAGTTTGAGGAAGATTATTCCCCTTGTTCTCATGCATTCACGTGTTTGAGTAGAATGGAATCCGAAGGTTGACCTCCCACGGAAGTAGTTCCAGGTTTGGAAGGATTAACAAGTAGAAGCAAGGCTGTCAAAATTTTATGTTCTGCAATGCTCCCTCATACATGACACAAAATAAAAAAGAGAATCAACTTAATCTCCTACTAAAGCTAATTTATGAGCATATGCTATTCAATAAGTGAAATATAGCGACCAGCTTGGGAGTTGCAGTCAATGGCCCAAAATAATATAACAATTAGGAAGAAGCGGGTCAAGATATACTGTCAGAGTAATAAGATTAATCAAATAAAACCACACCATGAAGGGAAAGATCAGGTTTAAACCAAATGTCTAGATCGATCAAACACATATTACACTTCCACATTCAAAAATATTGGAGCCATTTATCAACATAAGCAAATCAGCGAAATTAGCTCCTCAGCGAATCATAAAAGCCATTCACAAATGTCAATATCATTAAATTCAGAGATGAGCCAATTGATCAGATAAAAACTCAACATCATAATGAGCAACATCTTTAGCGAATTCATCAGAATCAAATTGCCAAACCACAAAAATTATTACGAGCTTTGATCGATCTAACCAGATATTAAGAAATGACTCCCTCTAAATGACGACACTGGTGGAATGAGTGTGACAACGCAGCAGGGAGGCTGACAGCTGAACCGGCCAGTGGCAGTGACACGCGACGCAGCCTGGCGATGGAGTACGTGTGCGGTAGTTCTGCGCAGCAGATCAGGTAGCCCCGGAGAATCCAATGCTCCGGTCATGGTGCGCGCAACAGTAGAGTCGTGCGGCAGAGGCAGCGCGACAGAGAGAGGAGAACGGCGCTGATGGTGCTGGAAGGATGGCTCACAGCTACAGCGGCAGAGGGAGGAGTGCCGTCGTGCAGGCGTCTGCGTGCGATTGGGAGAGTCGTCAAGGTGATTGGTCGATGTCGCATGCGAGATGGGCGGCTGGCTGGGAAATAGAGATCAAGGAGAGATCGTGTGCGCGGTCGCGCTGCCATCAAAAACATCAAATGCAAGGGCTAGAAGAGGGAGGAGCAGTATCGGCTGCAAATGGAGGAGTGCGGTTGCAGCCGGAGGAGGGAGGCGAGATTGCTGCTTCGAAGGGGGAAGTGGCTACAGCACGATCACTGGTCGTTTGCAATTTCTTGTTTCAAAATCCATGGGCCTCACGGTGGGCGTTAATGTTGAGGTTCCAAAAAAATTGGAGCCCATGGATTCGTCTAGAGATGGGGAAGTTGAGAACATTGTTAATAATAATGCTAGACTTATATGAAGTTTACACAAGAAACAATACATCTCTCCTTTTCATGTCTTCTTATGGTCCCCACTTAACAAAAATAAGGACCTATTTATAAGAAAAGACTAATTAAAACATTTGAATGCTCATTAATCATCGTGACTCGTAACGGTTGAACCAATTGATTACTTGGGTTGTAACGTTCGAACCGTTACATTTCTTCATTTCATTCTCTTAGTCAAAACTGCCGAGGGATTAACTCATGGACTACTTCAAGATCAAACTGCTCTCTGATCACTATTTTTTTTATAATGATTTTTTTATAGTGTAGTGACAAGTTAATATTATCGATCCCACGGAGATTGTAATATCGAACACCTCATATACTGAACCATTTGTTTTCGGTTTGTTGTCCAAGTAAACAGAATTTTGAAAGGGTTTTGGGATTTAAAACTAATTTTTGCAAGAAAATTAAATTAAAGCAACTAATTAAATATGGTTTGAAAACTTCTTGAGAAAAGTTCAGATTCCAGGGCAAGTTCATGTCAAGGATAGCATGCAAGGGAATTTCATCGATCAATTCAAGATAAAGATTTGGTGGAACATCAGAAAAGTATTACAAATTCCAGGCTTTGGCAATTCATAAAGTAGATTATCAATTTCCTATATCCTCTCGGTCTCTAGGAAAATTAACAACTCCTCAAAACATCAGATTTATTCCTATGGATCTAATTCCTCTTTTCAGACATAATTAAAATCCATATTAAAAATTCTTAAATCCATTAATCAATTTTCACCTTGCAGTCTCAAATTAATTAATTATGAAAACCTAATTAAATGGCCAATTTAATCAGAGTTGAAAAGGCACAAGAATTATTAAACCAATTAAAGTATTGATCGATTCAATCACCTAAACATGCATCCAAGACAATCACATAAGCCCTAGAATCTGAATAAGGATTTACCTACTCATATTCATGTTAAACATAATCATGAAAGGATAAAACCTGTAATAAAACTTCATAGAGAAAACAAGTCTTGATATTGCATCCAATCTTCAAAGGTTCGAGTCCAATCTCACCACAAAGCGAAAGCAATTCGAGAACAAGAAAAACTCTAGGGTTCAAGTCTCCAAAAACAGCATGAATGGCAAAAATTGCCTAATAAAATAATATATACTAGGTTTAAATTGTCCCAATATGGAAATAAATTAAAAACAGCAACTTCCAATTTTTCCGACCCGTATTTCGATCGACACCACGCCAGTCGATCGAAATGGTTGCTTCAGACTTAATCCTTCACGTTGAACTCCCTGTCGGTCGACACACTTTCTGTCGGTCGACAGGATCTCACATGGTCGACATACATCCTGTCGACCGCTCTGAACTTCCTTGAACTCTCGATTCTTCATGTGCCTCTGTTTCGATCGACACAATGTCAGTCGATCGACACAGAGGTCTTCACCACACGGCTCTTTTTCTCACTTAGCCAATTTTCTCTCTAAAAACCTGTATTTTTCAGCATGACAAGCAAATTAGGTACAAAAGTCATGCGATGCTCAGAATTCAAAGTAAACACACCCTAAATCTATCAAAACAACGAGAGAATCCATAGATAAGTGAACAAAATAGCGCACTTATCACTCTCTCATTCGGACTCCTTTCTGGCTTGAATCGAACTGTTTCCAATCGAGCAGCTTTGCGAGCTGGTTAGGGCAAACTGCTCTTCTATTCAGACTCCTTTTCCTTGGGCCTTCATATCCGATCCAAATAGTCTTTTTCCTTTAAAACAATTTATGGGTCGCATACTTGGACCTCTAATTGGTCCGCTTATTTTTTACCCTCAACAGAAGGCTAGAGAAGTCAATCAGTTTCTCCCTTCTAAATAGCTATCGCCCCTCTCTTACTTTGTCTCTCATTTATGTACTGTCGTACTGAATTTTGTATGTTTTTTAGTTATGATCTGATAGAGAGAGGGCGTTTATATAGTTTTAGGGTTTGGAAACCCTAATACTAATGGGCTTTGAGCAGTTTGTGGGCCAGGCCAAGGATCAAGTGTTAAAAATAAAGTGGGCCCCTTGTTAATTAATTTCATGTCCAACCCAGAACATAATTAATTAATAAAATATTAATTTGCTTTCACCAAGGAAATCAATGCTGACTCACCCCTTTATTACCACACTATTTGGAATGGGTTGAATTAAACTTGAATGATCCACATATTTAAGGTTCCGGACATTTCTTAATTAATTTGGCATATGACAATTAGCCATAATTAATTAATCTCTTATTTCCTGAGTAGTAACACTCATTCGTTTTCACTTATGCCTAAATTAAATAATTCAACCTACAGTATTTAGCATAATGAACCTTGTAAGCTCTTCAGGGAATGTTCTCATCTTGATGCGGATATGATTACCTACATGTCCAGCCTAAGCAGGCCACACTCAAACCGCCACACCCAAGATGTAGGTATAAGAGTACATGAAAGACTCACCACCATAGCAAGTCAAAGTGTGGTCAACTTGTGCATTCCCCTTAGCCTTCCATTAAGTTTAAGATCATAACAAGTATCTGGAGATCTGGCTCATTTATATGTCAATTAGAATGGCACATCTCACTGTTGATCCCATCAATACATAAAGATGTACTGACACATCAAGTAGCTAGGATAAGTTTACTTATAAACTAATGTGTCGCAGCCTAAACCGACAGCCTATCCAGGGACTGTCTCAATCGGGATACTGCTTATACCTTGCTAGGTCAAGCGATTCATATGATCCTCTGTGATCTTCTACACACCATATGATCATCCCTGTAGGCGTGATAATAGGATATTATAGTTTGTATGGTATGTTATATCAGATAGCGACTATGTTAATGTAACAAATTTATGAAGACCAGTGTATCAAACGAACACACTTAATCATAAATGCTTTTAGTATACAATCCCAACACGCTCCTGGGAAGGTTTGAATCTTTGCCCATTTGGAGCCGTTATGAGACATTTTGGAAGTAGTCCAATCAAATGTCTCATTTTTTCTAAGACATCTGCTGCAGGTACCCCTTTTTGGCAGTTGTAGGTCAAAAAGCAGATTTTGTATGAACGACCTTGAACCAGTCTTGGGAATATTTGCTAGTAGATTCCTTTAACGGACAAGCTTTAAGATTTACAGACTTTATGTTCTCCATACATAAAGTCTGGTGCTATAAAGTGTTAGCTTGTCTTGATTAGGGAAGAGACTCTTCTTGCATTCGGGAATCGTGCTTGCTGGTTGACAATTGGTGGTCACTCCTTGCTAGTGGTGACAATGCACTCAACAATCTTTGACAGTAGGGAAATTTACTAGCGAATGCTTTTCGGTCAGCAAATACTCACTGCTCCATGCTGGTGATTTAGCTGAGATCACCTTTTGGTGGTAGCTCTATTTCTTCCCAAATTGGCTTAATCGGTTCCTATTACAACTCGATAATTCATACACAGGACATTATAAGTTTAAACTAATCCTATCGGTTCCTATTACAACTCGATAATTCATACATAGGACATTATAAGTTTTAACTAATACTATGCTAGAGACTCTCTATTCTAGTGGGATTTTTGACTCATCAAAACAATATATAAGGAATGAATTACGAACAATAATTTCTAACAATTTCCCCTTTTCGATGTAGTCAAACCCACTATAAAGTTGTCAAAATTTATCACAAATTTTTGAGTTCACAAATTTATCAATCTAGTAGAATAGAAATCACTCTACCAGTCCAGAAGAAGCACTCAAACAATGACGTGAAGACAAAAGCCCTCGCCACAATCAGTTGAGTTGAAATCCCATTGATAAAGTAAGAAAGCGACAAAAAGGCGAAAAGACTGAAAAGACTTGCAAAAAAAAAAAACAAAGTTGTCAAGACAAGAAGAACTAAGGAAGTCAACCTTTGTGGATCAGTTCGAGGAATTTTAGGAATTAAAAAAGAAATGGATTCTTAGGACAGGTTGATAACTATTCTGAAAAAAACTGACCAAATGACAGAAAAAAAAAAAGCTGAAAAAGTTTCAGAAAATTATAAAAGTCAAATGGCTAGTTTTTGAAATCATGTCAATGTATGCGTACTTCATGAACCCACATAGCTCATAGCAAGGGTTGGTGTTTTCATAAGAATCTGCATACACACTATTCAAAATATTCAAGCTCTTAAGAATCCATCAAAAACATTCATACCGTGTTCATTCATGACTACCGGAGTTTAGTTTATCAAAGATATACTGAGTCCGAGATCGATTCTTAATTCATCAAGAAGCAAGTTACAAGGATTTTCATACTCAACATAACCACAATTCATCTCTCAAGCCTAGTGACACGCTTGCAGTAAAGGTTGACAAATTGAAGTCACTCAAATAGCTTAGAGATAAGTAATCGTGGTAAAGTTTGAAGATTGAGATTATCCAGAAGCCAGGGTACTTTGGAATGTCCCGTGAAGAAACTTTTTACTTTGTACTATAAATTGTATAATTGATTTTTTGATCAAGCTAATCGAAGAGTGGACGTAGATTCATTTATCATCAGAACCACTAAGCATCCTGTGTTCGTTATTTTTATCTTATCGCACCTACGTGTTTGTTTGTTTGAAACCCAGTAACTTGTCCAAGTTATTGGAGTATACTTGAAAAGGGGTTAACACTATATTTTGAAACTTAATCCTTTTTTTTTTTTTGAGAAACTTAATCCTTTTTAAATAGATACAAAACTTAACCACACTTTATGACTTAACCAGTAAAGTGTGGTTTGGACTTAACCACACTTTATGACTTCTGCGACGTTTATTCTAACTTTTGAGACCAATAATTTTTTAATTCTTATCACACACACACACATATATATATATATATATATATATATATATATATATAAATTATGAATAAAGAAATAAAATATTTATATTTTAAATTACATCATTTGTTGGAAAAAAAGATTAGAAGTATCCTATTAAAAACATAATTAACATTTAATAGTCATTTAGATGCAAATTATAGTTCAATATCTTTTTTTGATACTTTTGTTATAGTTTGGTAACTTTTTTAGAAATGAACTCTTAAAAAACATAATTTTAAAATAATTTTTTCGTTAATCACCATGTAATTTCTATGTTATTGTATAAATGTAAGGATTTTTTGTTAAAAATTCATTCTGTGTATGATATTTTGGTAAGTCAAACATACCACTAGATGAGTGTTCTCTAGCTAGATTAGCTCGAACTTGTAATGTTATGTATATAAATTATCGAATTGTAATAGAAGTTAATCACAAGCTTTAGGAGATTTGCTGACGAAGTTTTCATCAGCAAAGAAGCTTGTTTGGAGATTCCTGACTAAACTGCCTTTACCAGGAAAGCATCTTTCGAGGAAGCAGGTTAAGATGTCATCACTAGCTCGTGGAGCATGAGCAAGGAGCTTATAACCAAGGCGCTTCCCAATCAGCAAGAAGACACGGTCAAGCCAGGACAAGGGAAGACTTTAAGAGACAAGACTTTAAGGAAGGAGATCTTAAAATCTGTGATCTGTAAAACTTGTTTGTCCAAGAAATGCACTAGCAAACATTCATTAGACTAGCTAAGAGTCATTCTGACCAAAGCAACAAAAGTCCACCTGCTATGACAAAAAAAAAAAACATTGCGAGTCAGAGAAAGGGAGACCTCAATGGGACGATTACTTTTTGTCTCACAACGGTTCCAAATAGCTACAAATTCAAATCTTCCAGGAGCGCCTATAAATAGAGGTCATCATCCAAGAAGAGAAGGTTATCAATTCTTCTGAATCTGTTAACCTTTGCCATTATTGAAAGCTACCAACTCTCAGCATTCAAAAGCTTTCAAGTGGTTTTATTAACTTTCTGTGTTTATTCATGAACAAGAGGCTTTTGTGCGTCTAGCAAGAGCTACTTCAGTTTTCTTACTTCCTAAGTAAGAAAACATCTTGGAGTTGTCACTACTTCGGTGGCAACTATCGCAGGTGTATACCACAAGCGAACATTTTTTTGAGGAACTCAAACTCTCACGACCAACTGGAGGTTGCGAGGTGTGCCCTCACTCCATATTTGAAGAAGCGAAGGAGAGCAAAGGACTTCACAAGTGCGCTAATGGACTGGTGGACATGGACATACATCAGCTACCAATAGATCGTGCAACATCTTTGTAATCCGCAGCTTAGTGTTTCTAGACTAAACGTATGAAATGAGGACGGATGATTTGGTCCGAACCTCTATAAATCATTTATGTTATTTACTGTTTTATTTAATTTCTACATTAGATTTGGAAATCAATACCTCAAGTGTTGGAGTATATTTGTGAAATTGAACTAAGTAATATATCGCTCACTAAATATCCACATTTCTAAACCCTAGCTAGTGCCTGGAGGGCCTAACTCTGAAAGTCTTATGTTGCATATTATCTGACTCTGATTTTGGGACTAATAATAAATTTTATTATAATCATAATTATAGCTGTAATTATAAAGTTAATATAAATCATCAAATTATAAATTACTGATATTTTTATGATATATAAAATACTTTGTTAATAACTAAGGAAGAGAGAAGCAGATGTGAAAATAAAATAAAAACATAGGATATGTGTTGGAAAAAAATATTATTAGTATTTATTAATAACTACTCAATTAAATTACAATATACTTAAAATATAATAAAATTATTGTTGAGATGGACTGAAATTATACCTGCCATATTTTATGGTAGATTTTTTTTTAAAGATATTTGTAAGTAATTTGTTTTAATAAAATAATAAATATTTTAAATATAATATAAATTTAAAAAATTTATTGAGACTCGACTAAATTTGGATTAAGTTCGTATTGAAAAGCCTTGCTTGACTTATACTAGTCGAAGTTAAGTTAAGGACTCGCTTTTATTGCACATTTGTATTTATGCTAGTTTGAATATCCAATTATATAAATAAAACTGATTTTTAATGTCGTATGTTTTAAATGTATTTGGGCTTCTCATTATGAAATAGAGATATTTATATATTAGGGAGATGCGATATTCATGACCCCGATAATTGGCTGACGTTGAAATATTGATCAAGCCCATTATAGACCTGCGGCTGAAAAGTAAAATTTGTTTGGGCTGGACTACAAAAATGGGCCTAAAACATTGTAGAAAATGAATTTAAATTTTATTTTGATTCAATTGAATTCCAAAACTCTCAACATTATAATGACCTGATCGGAATTGGGTTAGAATAGGGAAAATATCGGATTATCGAAGCACCGTAGGTATTTTGTTGAAAAAAGAAAAATACCAAAATTACTGAATCTTTTGGTAAGTTATTATCTAGTACCGAAAATTTATGGTATGGTAATAGTATGACTGGAAGGAATTTATATTGGAAACTCCTTTATATATTGTTTTTATGAGTAAAACACCATTAGATAGAGTGCCTCTAACTAGATTAGTCCGCACTTGTAAAATTCTATATAAGAATTATCGAGTTGTAAATCAAAGCTAATCACAAGCCCTCGAAGACTTGCTGACGTAGTTTTCACCGAAAAAGGAGCTTGATTGGGTTGTTGGGTAACACGTTGTTACCAGCAACACGCCTATGAATAATGCTGGCTGACACGTCATCACTAGTTGTACCAGTAGATGTCACTAACAAGGTGATACCCAACCAGATAGAAGAGCCAACAACTAGCGAAATACTAGCAATTACCTATCAAGACAATTCCAAACTTTAATAAATGAGATCTTAAAGAATGTGATACTAAAAAGTATGTTTGCCCAAGGAATCCACCAGCAAAATTCCTCGTTCTGGCTAAAAGAGTTGTAATGACAAAAAGCAACAAAAGTCCACTTGCTCTGACAGAGAGGACATGACAAGTGAAAAAAAAAATGAGACTTCGATAGAACGTGTTCCTTTTATCGTACAATAGCTCCAATCGGCTTCAAATTCAACATTCCAAGGAAGGACCTACGAATAGAGGCTGTAAATCACTTTGAGAAGGTTACCGATCCTTCGACCTTCCGTGAATTTGGATGATTTCTCTAAAGCTACCAACTGTCTGCATCAAATTAGTTTTAAAGTTTGGTGGGTAACACTTCTGTCGTAGTGTTTTTTTTTTGTTATTTTTGTATGAAGATTATATAAATAAAGTCGATAAGAAAGAGAAAAAAAGTAAAAAAAAAAAATGGAATTCATATGTATGCAAGTATTCATGTAAAAAAAAAGAAGAGAGTTATTAGATGAATCATTGTTAGTATTTTTGTTTGTGCAAGGAATGCACAATTTTTATTTCTGTTTAGTAATTTTATTACATATCTTTAGGTTGAGCGTTGTTAGAATAAGTCCTATGTTTGAATTGAGATGTGATGATGCCTCTAGATTCTAGTCACTACTTCCAAAAAAACCATCTCACCTTTCACCCAAAGCCTAACATTAGAAGCTCTTGAAGACCTTTTGATCTAAGTGTAGTATGAGTTCCATTAGTGGAGAGCAGGTTCAAGATTGATAGGTAGTCAAAAACAGTGACATTGATGATCAAAGACACTTGAATGTTAGTTAAGGTTAAGCTTGAAAATATACCAGCTATCATTGCAAAATGTTTGTTTTGGAACTTTGGCTTTCAAACTTGATTGGTGTATTTGATTAAACTTAAGAGATTGTGGTGATTGAAGCTTGATTAGTTGAAAATTGCTTATTATGCTTTTCTTTTAAACTTTTTGTTGAGATCTGATGATGAGATTGGAAATTGGCTGGATAAGAGTGGCATTTTATGTGATTTTGTTTGTTCATGACTTAGTTGATTGCTTGAGGACAAGCAACATCTCAAGTTTTGGGGTGATGAAAAGTTATCTTATGTTCTTTTTAAGCTTGCTTATGATGTTGCTCTAATAAAATTGGTCCTAGTTTAGGGTCTTTTATTGTTTATTTGTTTCTTAGTTGCATTCATGTTTTATTTTGTTGATTTTAGTATTTAATAAGTTTTTGCAAGTTTTTGTGAAGGTTTCGCCAGATTTTGTATGCTAATGCTTTTCAGCAACATTCGAGCAAAGAGCTATGCTTGAGCAAAGGAGTCGCACTGAGTTGATACTGATTGGGACCACTTCTCGACAAGAAGCAGTCACTTTTTGGATCTTGTCTGCAAATCAGGACATATGTCAATTTACGAGCTAAGCCAGTACTATAGAGGCAAAAAGGGCATCCACGTGTAGGAATCTAGTGTAGCAAGAGGCGAGCAATGAAAAGAAGTGGGGAGGAAGTAACAATACACACACAAACACACAAGAAGATATTCTAGAGAGAGGTTTGAGGGATTCTGCTAGAGAGAGAAGGCTCACAGCTCAATCGAAGAACCGGGCCAGTTTGAAGATCATCACCTTAGTTTTTATTATATTTTAATTCATCTTTTGTAAATCGTAAGACATAGGATGGTGAATGATCTAAAGTTCTCTTTTATTTTTAGTTGAATTATGAGCTAAATTATTTAGCGCTTGGGTTGTGGATTTTCTATTTGATCTTGATAATATGTTGTAGCATCCGAAAAAAAAATTATTAAATTAAATTAAAATTATTATTTAAATTTGCTATTCTCTTTCTTTTATTTAATTTATTTAAAAGCATGATATTATGTGATTATGTCTTATAAGTCGCACCATAGAATATTTAATTATTAAATAGGAAAATAAATTCACTTCTAGATATATTCTTCTAGATATGGAATTATTGTATTAAAAATTTAAATATATCTATAGAAAAGATAATTCCATATCTTTTGAGATTTAATAAGAACTATCCCTTAAGGTAACCATATCATATCTTTTGTAAAATCTTTTCATGATCTTGTAAACCCTAATTAAACTAGTATAAATAAGCCCTTCCATCTATAATTGATTCACGCCAAAGAATTGAAGGGAAAACATAGGAGTTTAGAGAAAGTCGTAAGGTATGTCTTTATTTTTATTAGTGAGATCATCAATTGTTAATAGTCTAAAAATTTTGCATGCTTAATTAATATAAGAGGAATTATTGACACAGTTAGAATTTACGGAACTTGTTAATAGGTTTAACTCTTGTTTTTCGACGGCAACCATGTGACTTTATTTGTCCAATTAATTACTCAAAAAAAAAACTTGATAGCCACGGTGATGTAGAATAATTAAAGAAGGTATAGTTAAGTGTTATAATCATTTTTTTTAGTCTGATATTGGTAGACTAATTAATTAACTTAACATATTCTATAAATTGATTATATTTTCATTTAGGCAACTTGCATAAAGGAATTTAATTCAAGATGAATTAATTAGTTCATTTAACTAAACTAGTACAAATTTTTTATGTTAGTTACGTATATATTTTAATTAATTAGTCAAACACGAATTGCTTATGTTGTTATTAAATTTATGTTTTATAATAACTATGAATTTAATATACTGCTAGGTGGTGCACAAGACATAATTGCTTAATATTTGTCAGTTTCATTCAAGCAAGTTAAGGTTCAGGTGGGTGGTGACTTTACATTATCCCTTTTATATGATTTACTTGAATTTATGCATGTTTCTATTGCAACAGTTTGGCTCCGGCCTATCTATAGCAACAGTTTGGTCTTCGGACTATCTACAACAACAGTTTAGCATCTGGGCTTGGTCTTCGGACTATCTATAGCAACAGTTAAGCCTACGGGCTCTCTCTATAGCAACAAAATGGGTCTACGGACCACGACGGTTAATTGCATGCATTTTATTTTTGTATTGTATATAATTGTGTATATATGTGCCCCCACTGAGTTAATAGAACTCACCTTAATCTATTAACTATTTTTCAGGCAATGGTTCGGGCGATGAGGAGTGATGCGCGATGATGGTGGTCTATTGATGGTCAAAGTTTTTCATGAAAAAGTTTTATATTTCTTTTAAGCTTCCGCAGTTTAGAGTTAAACTATGTTTTATTTTCTTTAAAGTTACGTTTTTATTTCTCAAGACTATGAATATTGTCCTTTTATTTCAATGATAAGGATGCATGTTTCACTCCCCTTTAATTTATGAAAATTGGGGCGTGACATATGTTAATGGTTGATTTTGCATGATCTGAGTGTGATCTTGATTCCAAAATGTTTGATCTCTTGAGCATGAAAGTGGATAGAATTTTATCACTTATCAAGGCTAAAGGGATAGATAGGATGTGGGAATCATTGATCCACCATGCTTATTTAGTAGACATATGAAAAAATATGGCTTAACTTTCACCTCTGTTTTGATTTTGTGCATTCGAATTCACATCATGCATAGACATATGATGTATGGTAGGAGATTGCAGATCTAGTAGAGTGACAACTTGCTAAACATTGTTGTATGGTTTTAAGACTCAAAGGTGTGCGAGATCTATGCTTTAGCATATAGGATAGTGATAATTTATAATTTCCATAGCACAAGTGTGCTTGCATATTTATTATCTCGTATTTCAGAAGTTTTACATGATCATTCTGTGGCAAGAAGAACCATTAATCTTGTTTATTGTAATTGGCTTTATCATTTATTCTTATTTGCACTTTTAGATAGAGTATTCATTATATCCAACTTAATTTGCAAGCAATTTCATGTGCACGGCTTAATCATACACTCTCTAGGGTTCGATATCTGGTCTCCTAGGACTATACTACTTGTTGATTTGTGCACTTGCGCACTATTCTGTTTATACCCTGCAATACACAACACATATCCTTTTCATGTATCCCGATATTTCTTGAAGCACCTCCAATAAAGAAAGATTGATTTGAATATTACTCATATTTTCCAAGAAACGAGCAGCCTTTTTGTTCTTTCGGCTCTTCTCGAATCTCTACGGGAATGACATAATACCTTCTTTCTTGGGTTCCTCTAACTTTACTTTCACCGGTTCTACGTCTTTCTCCTCTTGGGGAACAACCTCTTCTTCTTCACTAAATGTAAACTTCTTCTTCTTGTTAGTTACATTCTCTACCTTCTCACTTCTTTTGGTATTTATCATTGGTCCTTCATAAGATTTACCACTTTGGGTAGTAACCGCTTTGCAATTCTTCTTTGAGATCATCTTTGTCCCGTTCGAGCACTTCTCCTCTTGCTTTTTTCACTCAAATGTTTTGCAATAGTTGAAATTTGTATTTGAATCTCTTTAAGTATCCCCTCATATTTTTTAAATATCTTCTCTATTTCCTTGCTTAATTGTCTTGTATCATCATTTTCTTCATTTGGGAGAACTCTCCGGCGTTCATACCCAACCTCTACATTCCCCACTCTTCGATTCAAACCATCATGCTAATATACTTGCGGAGGATAGAGGGGATATTGCTTATTAGAACGGTAATACATCTCACCATGATGATAATAAGGGTTCCAATTATTGTTCCCCCACCTTTGATTTATGACGTGCACATCTTCCAAATATCCTTCCTCCTTCTTCATATCTAGCATCTCCTCATTTCTTCCACTCGAAGTAGTGAGCATGTCTAATTGTCTTTGCATAATGGCAATTTGCCGTTTCAAAGCATCACTCTCATTTGATTCTCCCACGATTTTTTCCGGCCTATAATCCCTCTGTTCTTTCCGCCATTGATAGTTGTTTTCCGCCATCTTTTTTGGGATTCTCAATGCATCGTCTTCCTCTTGTCCAAGAAAGAACCACTCAATAAGCCATTCATGATCACTTTAGTCTTGTAATTGAAGTGACATATTTGTTCGGCTTTCGAAAGACCATGGCGTGGACACCTCCTCAACATATCCCGAAAGTGATCCCACGCTTCATATAATGGCTCATCATATCTTTAGCAAAAAGATGTGATATAAACTCTCCGCTTCAAAGTTAGACTCGGTGATGAAAACTTGAGTAGAATTTTTTCATGTAATTTCTCCCAAGAGGTAATCACTTCCTTGTCCAACCCTTCACACCAATTCTTGGTTCCATCTCGCAATGAAAATCAGAACAATCTCATTCTAATTTGTTATTGTGGCACTTGGTTAATCTTTATCGCATCGGTTATCTCCAAGAATCGAGATATATGAGCATTTGGATCTTCCATAGGGGCCTCCATACTGATTACTTTGGATCATTTGCACATTGTGGTTTGATCTCAAAGTGTGTTGCATTTACTCTCATTCAAAATCCCCCAGCGACCTGATTTTTATGTGGTCGGAACAAGTTTTGAAGAGGCCTCCTAGGTTTTTGCCTCTCATTCATGGATGCTTGCATTTCTTACGTTTTTCTTTGTAGTTTGGCAAACATGTCCATATCCACTCCTCTTTGGTTTTCCATTTCAAATTCTACTTCTCCTTCGATTTCTTGTCTTCTCCTTCGCTCCTCCAACAATCAAGCATTCGACCTTCTTATCATACACCACCTACACCAATTCAAACAACACAATCTCAAAAAAAAAAAAAACAAGTTTGAACTACTAATATCACAACTTCACCGAAAGCAACAACAACCTACTAAAAGAGTCTCCGACAAGGGTGCCAAAACTTGATGTGGAATTTATTTGACAACCAAACAAACACCTATCAAGAATAAGAATATCGAATCCGTGACTCTATTCGCCTTTTAATTAATACTACTTACTAATAAGATCTCTTATATTCAAGCACGAAACAATCGTTGAGTTGAGTACTAAACTAGGCTATAGTAAAAATAGCTAAATCGACTATCAATTAACAATGAAAGCAACTGAAACGTTCCAATAATTCTCCAACAATAACAGTTCATTCAGGAACACAACACAATCTTAACAATGGATACACAATGAAATCACTCAAGAAAATAGGATCATGATAAAGAAACTTAGATTTTGGAAAGAACATAGTAATGGACATGAAATCGGACTATTGAATCTTGGTAAACCAATTTTAATCCCAAATGAGTTTATCAATCCACACGACAATGATTAAGCCCTTTTCCACCGGCAAGATAATCGTAGATAACTTAGACCTATCGAACTACTACGTTGTCTAAACCTAAGTCACTCCCAATAGAACGTGGATTGGAGACCTATGAGCATTCACTTCTCGCTAGAGTCGATCTATACTCACATGCATTAAGCTTTCCACAACAACTAAGCATGCATGTTGGCTACAACTCACTTGTCAAACTATCAGGCACTTGGCGTAGGCCTACAATACTTGAATTGGATAAAGCTCAAGTTTGATGCAAACCTCAAATGAGAAGTAAACAAAACATTCAATTAATCAAAAACATCCATCACATGATTCAATCCAATATCCAAAAGAAATTAGCCACTCATACCTTGTACTTGTTCAAATTGAATGAATAAAGTTGAAAATTCCATTACAAAGTAGAAATGATAGATGAGTTTCCCCAAATGTGGAATCTTATGCCTTGATCTCCAAGATTTCCTTCAATTCCTCTCCAATTAGGTAGATTTGGCTCTTGATTTTGTCCATAAAAGAGATGAGAAGAGTTTGGAAATGTTTTGAATGAAATACCCGCCAAAAGTCCAAAATATTCTCTTTTCTCGCCCTTTTATATTTAGTTCTCAAGCCAGCATTTCGCTTCAAATAGATCTGATTTCACCCGAAATGGTCCCCTATTCATTATATTTAAAAATTCCCATTCAATTTTGACTGAAATCAGGAAGATTTGGGTCAAAATTTCAGAATTTTGATGAAGTGTAGATTTTGACTGAAACCAAGAGGATTTTGGTCAAAACTTCCCTCTTTTCCGCACTTAACCCGGAGTTGCTCGATTCCGGTCTGAATTCCAACCATATCGGTCAAAATTTGGCTCTATTTTTGATTTCCAGCTCTTTTCACTCCATTTGGGTTGAAATCACTCCTCACATGTCACCATTTAGGTCGAAATTTCTACCAAAATGGCTCAAACTTGTAGTTTTATGCTTAATTGCATCCCTACACATATCAAGCAATCAAATACCCAAAAGTAACATCAATTCTATCAAAACATATGATATGTGGGTGAAATACTTATGAAATGACCACAATATATCAAACAAAAAGTATACAATTCACACACATATGAATCCCCTTGTATTAGGATGGAGTTGGAAAATGGAGAATTTAAGGACATATTTAGTTGCAGAAATGATAGAAATCGTCCGAAAGATCCGTGCAAGAATCAAAGAAGCATAGGATTGATAGAATTCTTATGTCGATAAATGACAAATCCAGTTGACTTTTGAAGTTGGAGACAAGGTGTCACCATCCAAAGGAATCATTCATTTTGGAGCTACAGGTAAACTCAAACCTAGATAAATTGGTACTTACGAAATTTTGGAGAGGATTGGAGCAGTAGCCTAGCGTTTGGCTTTACCAGCCAACTTCAGGAATGTTCATAATGTCTTCCATGTGTCACAATTGTGGAAGTACGTCTTCAATCTAAGACACGTCATTCATCAAGACGATGTTCAGCTCCAATCAGATTTGACTTATGAGGAAGGACCAAAAGCAATCATGGATTTCAGAACCCAAGAGCTCTGCAACAAGAAAATCAACTTTGTCAAAGTTCTTTAGAAGCATCATGATACTGAAGAAGCCACGTGGGAACTTGAAGATAAGATGAAAGAAAAGTACCCAAAACTAATAGAAGAAAGTTTTTGTAGTGGGGGAGGATGTAACACCCGATTTCAGATGTAATTATCGAAATTTCAGATATAATATTGTGTTAATATATTTAATTTGAGACTTTTCATGGTCGATTAAATTTGGAATTTATTTGTTGAGCATTATCCTATCATTTCTTTTTTTAATGAAGGAATTTAATTATTTAATAGGTAAATTTAATTCAATTAAGAATCAATAAATTTTTGCATGACCCAACATGTTTGTATCGGGATAATATCGATCGAAAAATCTCATAGATTGTTAAAGTATTGCATTTTCCTGTAAAGATGACGTAGAGTTTACGTGAGTCGATGTTAAAGTGAACAATGGGACAACCAATTGGCATTTACTTTAACTTTTTAACTTTTGATGTTTACATATTTGCCCTTGATATCTTTCTATAAATAGAAATCCACACTCTTCTTCAATACCTTTCATTTTCAACACAAAATCTTACCAACATTCTTCCAAGTGTTTCTTTGCTCTTTTTTGAAAGTTGACTCCGACTCCAACTGGTGACGAAATGGTTCTTGTTACAACTCGATAAACTTAAATAGAACTTTCTAATTTGAACCACTCTAATTTACCTAAAGACTTATAAATTCTACACAATATAACTGACGACCAATTGATTTGACTTATCAAAACTATAAAAACTAAGAAATAGTCTCAAGATTTTTAACACTCCGAATAATAATATGAACCATATAATTAAATTGGATGGGGAGCATTTATCAAAGAAAAAAAATATTTACTTATGTTCATTCTTTTCTTATAATTAAAAAAGTTAATTATGTATTCAATATATATTGTAAACGTCTTTTAAAATTTAAATTATAAAATTATAAGTTTTACTAATTCACTTAATGAAATTATTGACATAATCACGAGTCGAGTTGTATCAACTTTAAATCTAATCATATTCTTTTAAAAAAATATTATACAACTTCAAATCGATTTTTTATCGAAGCAAAAAAATTATAATTAATCCACGAATATTTCAAACTTATAATTTATGTCTCCAGACTCTCCACTGCTAATTGAGCGGCAAACACCAAAGCTGCAAATTAATTGATAAAAACACTCTCTAAAATTCTTCAATAAGTCTCTGTCACTTCTATTGAAATTAAAAAAAAAGGCAAATTTTCAGATAAGATGGTCTCATCATTTTTATTGTAAGACGAATTTAATAAAATGATGTATTTCTTTATTGCAAATGATGTCTCACCATTTTTATTGTGAAACGAATTTAATGAAATGATGTGTTTCTTTATTGCAAATGATGTATTTCTTTGTTGCAAATAATGTAATTTTTAAAAATGAAGTAATATATTTAACTTATTGAAATGATGTATTAAGATCCGTCTCACTATAAAAAAATGGTGAGACCGTCTCTCAAGAGACCAACTAAAAAAAACGTAATATATTAGTTAGAAATCACGTGATTCTTTATTCATGTAATTGTGCATGCATCAATATATCGTTCCCCCATCAAATCCTCTACTACTTAATACTTCATTCTTATATTCATCAATTTTAAATAATAGATAGTTTTTAAAATGAATTTCAGTTATGTTAATATATTCTAGTTAATATTTATGAACAAAAATTAGAATATAAGAAAATATTATAAATTTTCTATTTTAGTGATTAAATATTAGCTAAAACTAAAAAATTGATGTTGTTGGGAATTATTCGCGAATTCCTCCCTTAGGATCAAATTGTAAAAGGTTTTGTTGAATCAAAGCCTTAGCTAGATTGGTCGATCAATGCTGACTTCTAGCATAGTCTAGCAACTCTTATGTTATGTCCTGTTTAGGAAAATATCGAGTTGTAATAGATTAGGAAGTGCTTGAGAAGATTGCTGAAGGATTCAGCAAATAGAACGAAGAATATCAGAATTCAAGCAACTTCGGATTGCTAGAAGAGTTCTCAGCAGATGGTAGCTGCTAGAGACATCAGCAGACGAGAATGACTGGTAGAGATGTTAGCGGACAAGTGCTAAGAAGATTGATTGCTAAGGCGTTAGCAATCATATGCTGAAGGAAGACTCTGCTAGGAGTTCTTACTCAGCAGTCGGAAACAAAAAAGTAGTAGAATGATGAAGGAGTCAGCATTTGCTAATATCAAGTGATAGCAGAATGCTGAAGGAGTCAGCATTCTCTAGCATTAAAGTAGATTTCTAAGTAATAGCAATCAACAGCCAAGACTCAAGTGCTGAATACGCATCTGCTGAAGGAGTCAGCAGATTGCTAGAAGAGCTTAGCAGTCAAAAGGCTTAGCAGATCGTTCCCAGCATTCTCCGAGAATGCTAAGCAACGAAAATATCTAGCAACGACTGCTAATAGTAACATTCTGACAAAAGTACAAGCAAAGGATAAAAGCTTTCCCGAAGTAGGTCGGAAAGTACTGTACGACGCCGGAAAGAACGGATAAAGTCGAACTCTTTTTGGACAAGGAAGCCGTTGTGACTAACGGGTATGGAGATTCAAAGTTTGAATCTCCAGGTATAAAAGACAAGTCCAAACAGAGAGACGACTACTGCTTCCACTAATCACGAACTAAGGAACCTCAACTACACTCGAAAAGGTATTTACTGTGAGATTCCTTTGACAAGCAAAACGTGAGAAAGTAGTCAGTTGAGAGCACGAGACTTGAAATATTCAAAGCTCTCAACAACCGTAGTGTCCCCCTCTTGAATATCTGACACTACATTGAAGAGATTCCTTGACTTAGCTCAAGAATCCAATCATTATGATACCTTCCATCCTACGAAGCATCCAACAGTCACATCTCTGAAAAGGGATTGTCTCCGACGGGCTGTCGCCAAAACCAGACAAAGTTCATGAGAGAACTATAAAACCTCCATTACAGCAAAGGATAAGTTTTACGAAGGTGCGCCCTTGAGTTGGCAGTAGCTACTGACCGAAGAGATCGAAGTAGCGGAGAATAGCTTTGTAGTGGCTAGGTCGAAAGCTCACTACCCGCTACAAGAGATAGGCGATTCCTTGTACTTATTTTTAGTGAAATTCTCAGTGATACGACTGAGGAGTGGACGTAGATCTTTAAGATCGAACCACTATAAATCTCGTGTGTTCATTACTGTTTTATTGCTTACTGCTTGACTGTTGTGATTTGAAACCTAGCATCGACAGTTGCTAGAGTATCCTACCTGTAAGAAATCGTAACTTCAACCTCCGAATTAAATATTTGGAAAAGATCTAAATGCAAGATAATCATTAATCTTCCGTTGCATTCGTGTGTTAGTTATTTTCTATTCACCACGACGACTCTGATTTGGGACCAACAGATACTTATACTCTAATTAGATGAAATAAACTATGTATTTAATTTGAAAAACAATAACATAAACCATAATACATTAAAAGTCTTAAGAAATTAGCAATTTCATTATTTAGACAATGTGAAATGGAATAAAATAATGGGAGTAAAAGATCCGGTGGGCATTTTAATAAAATAAGAGTTAGGCCTATGAAGAAACTTCTTATCCTATTTTATAGGTTGGAAAAAGTTTCACCCATATACTATTTATCATGTGACTGATTAAGTCAATTTTCCTTCTTCCGTCCCAATTTAATTATCCCAACTTAATCGTCCCATTTTCCTTTTTTATCTATCCCAACTCAATTATTTCATTATTAAAAAATAATTTTTTCACACTCAACAATAAAATATTAATTTCACTCAATTTATTCTACACTCACTCCTTGGTTATTATGTTCGTTCAAACCCGAAACAATTAAATCAAAACGGAAGGAGTATTTATTAAGTCAACGCGTTAGTGCTTCTCCCACTTATGAAAGACATCAAGTTTTGATTTGAATTCCAAATCGAATACAATATTCTCCTTTATATTAATTCTAGATGATAATTTCGAGCAAACGACTAATGCAAATAATTGAAATATAAATCACGACTATTCACTAGCTACTAGCAATGTAGTACTTTAGTACTAGTGTTTTACACTCGCATATTGTGTGAGTCAATAATTAATGTTGAAAGTAAAATTTTAAAATATAATTATGAAAATTATAAAAATACATATAAATAAATTATTCAATTATTAATTATTCATTAATATTGATGAAATCAAGAATATCTTATTTTTTTAATGATTGTCTTAAATATACATTTGAGCTTTTATATATTAATAATTCAAGTAAAACTAAAAAGAGTGAAGTTAACACAAAATCATAAATATAAATATAGAATCTTTTTTTTAAAATACTTCCGACTTAAATGCTGAAAGAAAATATTATGCTTGTATATTTTATTTAGAAAAATAGAATTAAATTAAATTTCAATATTTAAAATTTACGAAGATGTTATATTTTTAATAGAAAGTAATTCAAATTTAATTTTGTTGAATATCTTATTCTTATACATTATATGAATTTATACATTGGAATAAAATAATATAAAAAATTAATAATTAACGTTGAAGTGCGTTTTCGGATTGAATGTGACAATTTTATAATTCTTACAAACTCCTTCCTTTATATAATATATATAGATTTGGTATATATATATATATATATATAGAGTTGCGTTCAAATATGAACTATATGTTGTGAATGAACAGTGACCATGTTTCTAACCATTGATTTTAATTTATGGACGGTTGATATGTTGCCATGTGGAATTTTTTTTAATTTTTTAATTGTGTGAAGGGTAATATTGGTATCTTATTTTTTGTTAAAAGTGTTTGTTATAGTAACTCCTATATTTATGCCATTAATATCTATACATTATCTTTTTATTTTTGGTTTACATATCCTAATTTCATGCAAACTTTCGCAGATTTGATATCTTTTATTTTTTTTAATTCTTTCCATATCATTGACGCTTTATTATCTTCCTTAGTTTTAGTTTTTTATTTTCATCTTCATTTTTTATTTTGGCGGTTGTTCTTGCGTTCAACAACACCAAAAAATTCAATCGAACGAGTTATACAATATGGAAGATTGCAGCGATGATTCTCCAGGTTTTTTTTATTTGTATTGTAAATTATTTGTTTTTTTTTATTTTCTTTTTGTATTGAACCTTATTCTTCTTCTTTTTTTAATTTTTTTTAAAACCTAATTGACAGTTTGAAAAGAGGATGCGAAGATTGCAGCGATGATTCTCCAGGTTTTTTTTTATTTGTGTTGTAAATTATTTGTTTGTTTTTTATTTTCTTTTTGTATTGAACCTTATTCTTCTTCTTCTTTTTTTTTTTAAACCTAATTGACAGTTTGAAAAGAGGATGTGAAGTGTTAATGATTTTTTTGTTCTGCACATTTGTGAGTAACGCGGGATCGTGCACATTGGTAAGGCTGTCGGTAGCGGGCGTTTTCCTTCACGGTGGATGCTGCCTATTCGCTGCTGTTTTTCGCCAGCTGCTGTTTTTTTATGTTTCTCGAAGTTCATCATTTTTTCAGATTTATGTCATCATTGTTATATGCGATTATCATTATTATGTTCAATGTGTGTCATTATTTTTTGTGAACTATAGGGCTCAACGAATTTCTCTGTTAATGGATTGTTAATTGTTTATTTATTTTCTACATTGTGTTCAGTTAATATATAGCATTGTACGTTGTTGATATTATCATTGTTACTTGTATTCAATATCATTTATCAAAATTATCGATTTAATCTAAATTGATTTTTAATACACCTTTAAGATCATTGATATCTTTATTAAATATCATTGTATGCTGTTGACATTATCATTGCTACTTGTATTCAATATCATTGTACGAATAATAAAAGTTGTTTATGCATTTAACGATAATATATTAGTGGAACTTGAAAGCGCACCCGATAAATCTGCTTACAATGGCGTACAAAGCCACAAATAATGATAACGATTAACTTAAGAATATGGAATAAATCGTGTTATTTTTTTTTTTTGGTAACCGCACCCAAAAAATATGCAACATGATATTATTTCTCTTTCCAATTTATAGGATAATAATGGAAAAAATCGTAGCATATTAATGATATTCAACTAATTAATAAAAAGTATAATAATGGAAAGAGATCATGGGGATAAATTTTGGTAACTGCACCCTAAATTTTCGACATGCAGTTTTTAAATAATTTAAAAATTTTCATTTTGTGCCTAATTTACCCTTATGATGATAGCTTAAACCGGCTACAATGATACATGCTGTTGTTAAATCTTGGACGTTAATCTTGGGAATGAATGGTTAGATCTTGGTCTCTGTTCATTCACAGAACCATGTTCAGCCTAGATTACACCCCTATATATATATATATATATATCCGGGAGTGTTATAGTATCAACCACCTCCCAGATAAGACATGAGACCAAATCTGGATCATTGATTAATTAAATAGACGGATTAGATTTAAAAAAAAAAAATTAAAAATTTGCTGCATATATAGACACAAAAAGTTGCATATAAGGGTATTTCAGTCTTTAAGCCATAAATTAAATCTTCCCATGATTTTTATTTCGAAAATCAAGGAAGGCAGTTGCTGCATTTAAAATTTAGAATTTACTCGAATTTGTTGCATTATTAAGAGAAAAAAGTTGCATATTTAAGAGGAATAAGTTGCACTACGTGGGTTTTTTTTAAAAAAAAATTCAAAATATATATGCACGAATTTCACTCCTAATTTTGTGGGATTTGAGTTTTAAAATGCTAAATTTCAAAATTAAATTATATTTGCTTCCTAATTTAATGGGATTGGTTGTGTCTTTTTTTTTAGCTTGAATTTAGGAGCAGTTATGCATTAAATAACCATATTTTACCCACATTTTTTTAGCTTGAATTTAGGTGGTAAATTTGCAAATAACCATATTTTTTACTTCCTAAATTTATGGGATTGGATCACTACATTTTCGAATTTCAAATTAATTTTTATGTTCTTTGGGATTTCAAATATTAAGCTATTTTAAAAGACCATAAATAAAATTCAACTTGTTTATCAATAAAAATTTGCATTTTTTATACAATTTAGTTGCAATAAATGATATAATTATTTGCAGTAATTATCATGCCACAAATACAAGCAGTACTCATAAAATATTGCAATAAATATGCTCTATTTATGCATGTTTACAGGTGAAATAACTGCATATTTTTTAATGAAATTATACACTAAATTCACGTGAATAAAAAAAGCTTGCAAAAAAATCACTGCGTCGCGGCCGCAAAACCACAGCGTTGCCGCTGTTCATGCTAGAAAAAAAAACACAAATATGTTCTATTTATGCATGTTTACAGGCGGAATAACTGCATATTTTTTAATAAAATTATATACCAAAACCACATGAAAAAAAAACACATTCTAATTTGCTCCAAAAGCACATCAACCATAATAAATCCATCCATTTGCTCCAAGCTTGGAGCACCATCATTCACTTTAAAAACTGAAATGATTTCGATTCAAAACACAAATCACAATGTTTTTACACCAAGGAAATAGAGAGGGGGTGAATTAACCCTAATTCCGAAACAACGTCAAAGAAAATAGCAATTCAAGAACTCGTAAACTTCGTCACCTCCTTGGTCCCCTCAGACATGGCGTGCTTCGCCAATTCACCAGGCAACACCAATCTAACCGCGGTCTGAATCTCCCCGAGAAGTGATGGTTGGCTTCTTGTTGTAGCGAGTCAAACATGTCCATGGCTAGAAGTGAATAAACGACAGCAAATAAGTTCAATAAAGAAAAAAATGAGAAACTATAATTCTAATTCGATATAAGGTCGAAATAAAACTAAAAGAAAGAAAAAAAATCAAATCAAATCTTCGAGAAAAAAAAAATCCAAGCAAAAGCGGTTACAACCCTTTTTCGAAAATTAAGGAAGTAGTTAGATTATCATATTTCATATACCAAAACTACCCTACTAAATTAATAAAATAATTAAAATAATGACAAGAAAATAAATTCTAGATTAAATCTTAACCACACAAAACAAAAAATGAACGATGGATATGAAGTTCTCATGTCTTATGTGGGAGGTGGTTCACATATGATTACTCATCTATATATATATATATATATATATATATATAGGGGTGCGTTAAAGTGACAAGTACCCCCTTAGATGGGAGATGAGAATGAATCTGGGCCATTAAAAACATGATATGAACGGTTAAGATCATTTTGGGGTGCGATTTTTGAAACTGCATTCGGTAGAATAAAAAAGTTGCAAATTAAGGGTAAAATTGTCCAAAATTTAAATGGCAAAACCCCTCTCTCAAGCTTTCTCATTTCTCTACTGGAGCTCACGTCCCCCCTTCTCTCTCCAAAACCCTTTTTGTGGATCTACGCTTCTCTCTCTAAAACCACCACCACCACTTGCTGATTAAATTCTCGCCTCCACTGCTTGCTGTCGCACTTCAATCGCCGCCCAAGAAGAAACACAGGAGGAGGAACAAAAAAAAAAGAAGTAATAATTTATGAGGGTGTCGTGTTGTTCGGTGTGCCAGAAAAAGTACAACGAGGAGGACCGGTGCCCACCACGATAAGCCTACCGTTGTGCTTCAACAGACTAAGCAATGGCACTATGGGATGAGCTGCCGACACTGTGTCTATGATACCATCTAGTGTTCCCACTGCAGCCCAGCAAAATTTAACAACCATAGACATGAATAAAGCCACGACAGGGGAGTTACAGAAAAACGTTTTTCTTGTGATTATTATACTGCAACTGTACAAGGGTATATAATGCATATTTACAGGCTTATATAATGCATATTTACAGGCTTAGACAATGCATATTTGCATGTTTATATATTTTCAGATGTAAGTTGCATTATTAAGCTTGGAAATATGCATTATCTACATATGCATAGTTGCAGTATCTGATTTTTACTACGATTATCTTTTTTGAAACATATGCAATAGTGATTTCGTTTGAAAGATAATTAAATTATCTTTAATTTGATATACGGTAAGTTAAAAAATAATTTAAATTGAGTGAGATATGATTAATTCAAGTTTATGAGGAAATTAGAGGAGAAATAATATGTTGAAGAAAACAAATACGTGAGTTTGAGATGAAAGAGAATATGAGATGTTTTTCTGTGGTCCCCCCTTGTTTAACTTACCTAAATACCCTTATTACAAAAAATTAATTCATAAATTAAGTAATAAAATAAATAGAGATATTAAATTTGGACCATAAGATTTAGGAAATAGAAGGATAGGATTCATTCTCATCTCCCATCTAAATGGCAATTGTGATATGATTACGCCTATATATATATATATATATATATAATTTTATATTAATACTTTTATAATCATTAAACATGCATGATTTGTTAAGAATTCACATTTCTTGTTATTTGCATATCGTTATTCAATGTCGGTACGCGAAATTTAATCCTTTTCTTAATTGAAAAATCGAAAAAAGAAAGATCGATCCGAGCCTCTATTCGAAGATATTTATATAATCTTGGTATAAAGCTCTGATTTTTGAAACTCATACATCATTTTATTAGAACCATAACGTAGGCACCTGCTCCTCCAAGCTCAAATTCATGATTCATTTCACCCTGCAACACCACCAATCATAAGATATTTGTGAGAAATCAAATCATTAAATTTGTATAATTTAAACATGCATGTTTAACTTATTTGGTGCTTACTTTGAGCAGTCGGTGGAAGGGCTGATCTTGTACGGGAGGTTAACACCGCATTGCTTAGGAAGTCCGGCGGCCTTGCTGAGGTTAATGCCGGAGTATGAGGCAGCGAGAGATTTCAGGCAGGTGCAGACGGACTGACGGTCGGGGGTGGTCTTAGCGGCGCCGTAGAGGCCCTTAACTCCGCCGCAGCACCCACCTAGTGGACCTCGATTGGTCACGTAGGGGAGGCATGGATTCAAGTATGAAATCACCTGGCCGCAGCTTATCGCGGCCTCGGCCGGTGGTGCAAACGCTGCCACCAACACGGTGGCGATAAGGGCCGCGCTCATTGCCTTGGTCAATATTGCAGCCATGATGGATTTAAATTATGAGTAGTAATTGTTGGAAATTTAAAAATGGTGGTGGTTTTTTGAGTGTAGAGAGGGGGGTTTTATAGGGAAAAAATTATGCAAATTGTTTGATGAAATTGGAGTTGGAATTGATTAATGGGGTAATTCTTAAAAAAAATAAAATTAATGTGGCGCGCGTGATTATGGGGTACAAATTCATGATAGAAAAGTCAAGCAATGAGGCGCACTGGCATATGAAATGTGCCACACAATAACGTGTTAGGTTTTTTCGCACTGCTTTTTAATTAATTATAAGTGGGTAAATACCATAAATCATTGCCATTAGAGAATTAGGTGTGTAGGGGTGGAAATAGGTTACAATTTGATTGAAGCTTTACCTTTAGTTTACCGTGTGGTTTGATCTGGCTTACCTAAGAGAATATACTCAACTTCATGCCAAGCCTCAAATTAGGCCTTTTGTTTTCAATTTGTCGATCTATTTATAAAATGTAAGGAAATACATAGTTTTGATAATTATTATAAACTACATAAATCAGCTAAATGTATAAATGTAATTTAGATTGATTCGATCAGAAGATATAAATGTCAAGTTCTATATAATTTAGGTGTTCAATTCAATTGATGTTCATGACTGATCAGCATGATAGTTATGAGGAAGAAAAAATATCCAACTGATTGGTTGCGAAAAATTGACAACTAATTACTGTTTTGAGAGGAAGACAACATCTCAATACCAGTTGAGCATTTCAGCTAACACGATCAATCTGTGTGTCACGTTGGATAGGACAACAGGGACAAAAACTTCAGGGATGTACAAGACTGTACACCAACGTTCAGCTTCAAAAGCATGGAATCACTTCAACTTTTGTTAATGGGAAGAATTAAAAACGGAATCTATAAATACTCCAATAGATTTTAAAGAATGCGGAGAAGATTAATCTAAGAAAAGTAGAGATAAATACACGAGAAAGCATATAGAGTAGACATGTTCATCGTTGAGAAGTCTTTAAGCTCTCTGAATACCTTTGAGTTTCCTTGCTCGAGATCATTGTGTCAGCTTGACATGTGATTAATGAAGTTTATAGCTATTTTACAGTGCTGACTTTAGAGAAGA
Source organism: Plectranthus barbatus (assembly GCA_026898455.1). Taxonomy (NCBI): domain Eukaryota; kingdom Viridiplantae; phylum Streptophyta; class Magnoliopsida; order Lamiales; family Lamiaceae; genus Plectranthus; species Plectranthus barbatus. Next base: position 340,132 of record JAPKLW010000054.1, on the reverse strand, counting down.
TGATTGTTGACTCTTGAAAAGCTAATAAGATTACATGCATATTGTTATTTCTTGGCGTTGAGAAGTGTAACGAAATTCAACATGTCAAAAGAATGGAAGCAGTCATCGACATTGGAACATTGTGGATGGTGGAAGTTACATCAGAAAGAGCCTAGTGATTGGAGTTCGTGGTAAAGCTTAACCAACTGCTGTAGAAGTGCTTTAGTTGTGGAAATTTAATAATTTGTGAGAGGAACAATAGTTGTAATCTATATAGAAAGCTATAACTAAAACTAATATTGGTGGATCTCCTTCCTAAGGGGAGAAGAGAGGATGTATAGATTTTGAGATCTTAAACTACTATAACTACTAGTGTATTTCTCTCTTATTGTTTTCAGTTATTTCCATCTGCACTTACTAACCTTTGAAACCTAACAATTGATTACAGTTGTTGGAGTATAACTGAAACATGCTCAATATTAGTCCCGAAATCAGAGTACGTAATATGCAGCAGAAGTAAGTTTATGTTGCACTTGTTCTCCTAAATTGACTGGAATTCAGTTTAAGGTTTCCGAAATATTAAGTTTAAGCTCAAATAAGTTCTTAAGTAAGTTTTGCAAGATAAACACTTCAATACTTGGACAAGTATTTAAGGTTTGAAAGTTAGTTTCAAAGAACTTAAGAATGCAAAAACTTAAAGGAAAGCAAGTAAATGGCACAGGATATTAAAGTGGTTATATAAAGATCCTACATCCACTCTTCAGACACTTGGTCTGGAAATTCACTAAGTATGATACAAACGTCCTTACAATCTATACACAGCCCGTTGGCACTCCGTCCTTCGGTCTGCTGTGGTCACTCGCCTAGGAACTCCTTTTAAGCTTAGTCTTCAAGTCGAAGTGAGGACGCACCCCGCAGCCCTCACCTTGGTGGTTGGATATTTGTTGTTCATCCCAGAACTTAGTATGTTGGCAAAAGCCCGTGAGAATCAAGATCCTAGAGTAGGATAATGATTGATGTGAATATAACTTAGGAAGTTATATTCACCAAAAATAGCTTCAGCCTCGTGCTTAGAAAAGATAGCATGGAGAGACAACTTGATCAGAAACTCAAGTCTCATGTATTGAAACACGAAAACTCAGAGAGCTTGAGAAGAAAGTTGAGCAAAGTATCGGCTTAGCTTTCAGAGAGATTCTTCTATTGGGAGTTCGTAACCTTTTAAGGTTGAAGTGCAGACCTATTTATATATAGATGAATCCTTGGGTGTATGAAATTCCGCCCGTTAGACACATTAATCCAGTCGTTAGAGACATGGAGAATGTTGTCCAATCATAGCCCATACATTCGGTCTGCTCTGCTTTCTGTTGTGTCAATATACTTCTCACCACCTTTGTGTCAGACTAAGTTTCAGTCCAAGGAATCCAAATATGGATATCCTTGTACTGACTTTTACTTAGCAATTAATTCTTGAAGTCTGAATACGCTTGGTTCTCTTCGTGTTCCACATGCTAAATAAACAAAGGCTGCCATACTGACTTTCCTTAGTCAGTATAGGCAACCCTTATACTAACTTCTCATAAGTCAATATGGCGAACCTCACTTCTCATAAGTCAGTATGGTAATCGCTATACTGAGTACCGAAACTTAGTATAGCCTTGGCCAGACTTGAAGAAACCAAGTTTCACGCACGAACACTTCTTAAAAATCTTCAAGCAAATCCTTTGCTTGATCTTCAACAACTAAGCTCTATTACAACACGATTAATCCTATATAGGGATTACATTTTAGAACTCTCTTGTCTAAGCTAAAAATTGACTAAGATGGCTTTCACAACCTTTGACCCACCAAAACATAACATAAAAAGAAGGATATTTCTAACAAAATTCCTAACACTCTCTAAACTGCTCGACCTTAAGACTTTCACAATACTTGTAATTAATTGAACTTAGGTTCACCCAGTATTACACGCTTCTGCACGCATTTTTAATTGCTTATCGTAATTTTGCGCACTCTGACTTACTGTCTTTTAAGACATAACTTGTTAAATTTGGGACCATCATATGATATATTATATATATAAAATACTACATTAAATAAATTAATTTTTATTAGATTATACATTAATTAAACAATGGATTTATTTTATGTTTATAATTACATAATTTATTAACAATTAAAAAACAAAACAATATATTAAATTATTGAAAAAACTCCAACTTGAACCTTCAAAAGGGTGAGGCCTGGACTGTATCAAAATTATTATAGTTAATAGGACATACTACAAATTATCTAATTTCTAATAGACTAAGATTTACCATATAAAAGTCATCTAATCTGATTCATTCCATCCCAAATTGGGCGTGGCTTATTTCCAATTGGTCTTCTTGGGTATCAGGCCGGTAGCCCTGGATTTACAACCGATTCTTGCCTGACCCCGACCAGACTCAGATCGAGCCCAGTTACCACGCACTAGGGTTCGAACCCCCTAGCTCTTCAAGCCTTGACCCTCGAACGCTGAATCTTGAGCCACTGGCCTCCAAGTAGCGCGAACAGGTGCCCGATGCCTTGCCTTACTTGGATCGGGACAAAGATTGGCTCAGAACTCACCTCTGTGTGGTTCTTTGCCTTCAAACCGGCCACAAAGGGAAACTATGGGTGAGGGCTTCTCTGGCTACTCACAAGCTCATAGGATCTCTCACCGGGAACCATTTTCAGGCCACAAAAAAGGATCGAAAAGGAAGAGAGAAGACAGAGCGAAGAGAAGAGAGAAGAAGAAGAGTCGTGCGGCGCAAATAGGGCTAGGGTTACGAGTGATACTCAAAGTATCGGGTCAGGAGAGATATATATACAAGCAGGTCGGACAAAATAACTGCTCCAACAAACTCCGATCCAAAACCCAATCCATAAGCCGGGCCAAGATAATATTGGGCTCGGGATTAATAAAGGTTGGGCTGGAATAGCTTAAAGGGCCAACACATCTCACAATCTCCACCTTGTTGGCCGGGGTTGCAAAGATGATCAACTTATTTAGGATGTCATCATCACCATGTTGCCTAGCTATTCTTGTACTAGGACTTTCTTGGGCAAGGCAAGAGGCACACTGTGTCACGCAAGTCTAGTACCTGCACTAGCCACAAAACAAAACCCAAGTTCAGAAGTTGTTTCACAAAAGAAACCATACACACAAAGTTAATGTAATTAGTAATCAAGCAAATGCAGAAATAAGACCAGTTTATAAGGAGAAACACATAGGTCTCAATCAGTCATCAAAGTTAAGCAATTTCTGACATGAGGTAAACTTTTCTAAAGGTAAACACTTAGTGCCCATATCAGCAGGATTAAACTCAGAGGCAATCTTTTGTAATGAAATAATTCCCTTTTCCACAATATCTCTAATGAAATGAAATCGAACATCTATATGCTTAGTCCTATCATGAAAGACAGGATTCTTACACAATTGTATAGCAGACTGAGAATCAGAAAACACAATAGGTTTCATGTTTAAGAATTTAATTTCAGACAGCAAACCCTTAAGCCATATGGCTTCCTTGAAAGCGTCTGTTATGGCAATGTACTCAGATTCAGTAGTAGACAGTGCAACAATCGGTTGTAATTGGGATTTCCAACTCACACATGCACTACACAAAGTAAAGACATAAGAAGTTGTTGACTTTCTATTATCCCTATCATTTGCATAGTTAGAGTCTACATATCCCACAAATCTCACACCTTGAGAGCACTTAGTAAATTTTAAACCCATGTGTTGTGTGTGCTTAAGGTATCTAAGCAACCATTTTAAAGCTTCCCAATGAGGCTTACCAGGGTTTGACATGTATCGACTCAGAATACTCACAGAATAGGCAATGCCAGGCCTAGTACTACTCACCATGAGGTACATGACAGAGCCAACAACATTTGTATAAGGCACAAATTTTATATCATTCATTTCAGAAGCAGTCTTGGGAGACTGTTCCTTACTTAGCAGAATGAGAGGCTAAAGGGACATTCACAGGTTTAGCATTATTCATGGAGAATTTAGATAGGATCTTAGCAACATAAGCGGATTGGTTAAGAGTAAGTACACACTTAGACCTATCTCTAATTATATCCATCCCTAGAATTCTCATAGCATTACCAAGATCTTTCATTTTAAAATGCCTACAGAGATGGTCCTGAACTTGGTTAATAGATTTCATGTTAGGGCTGATTATTAACATGTTATCAACATAGAGAAGCAAGAAAGTAGGCAGGTTATATTCATACTTATAGTAAAGACAGTGATCATTAATACTTCTCACAAATTTAAGAGACTTAATGACAGTATCGAATTTAATGTTCCATTGTCTTGGGGATTGCTTAAGGACATACAAAGCCTTTTTCAAAAGACACACATGGTTAGGACACTTGGAGTCACAAAAACCTTCAGGTTGATTCATGAAAATATTCACATCAAGATCACCATAGAGAAAAGTAGTAGTGACATCCATTTGCACAAGATCACCATAGAGAAAAGTAGTAGTGACATCCATTTGCACAAGTTCCCAGTTAAAGTGAGCAACTAAAGCAAGCATGATCCTAACAGTGGTGAATTTTACTACAGGAGCAAAGATTTCACTGTAATCAATCCCTTCCTTTTGAGTAAACCCCTTGGCCACAAGTCGGGCCTTATATCTAACAGATTTTCCATCAAATTTGATTTTATATAACCACTTGCAATCAACCACAGACATGTTACTAGCCCTAGGGACTAAGATCCAAGTTTTATTTTCATGCATACTATGAATCTCTTCTTGCATTGCATTTTGCCACAGTTTAGATTTAGGTGAATTAAGAGCTTGTTTGAAACTCTTAGGTTCATCTCCATCTAACTCTTCAAACACATGTAAGGCATGCATGGACAGCTCATACTCATTAAACTTCCTATTGCTAGTGATCTGTCTCCTAGCTCTATCTCTGGCCAAACTGTAATTATTCAAGTCATGAGCATTAGGAGCTCCACCTTGATCAGAAAATTCAGAACATTCATTATTATCAATATTAGCATTAGGCATAACACAATCAGTTTGAGCATGTTGAGGGTTATCTTCCCCTTGAATGTTATCAATTTTGTCAAGTTCAGGAGGCTCCACCTCATTAGAAGTACCATCATGCATGAAAGGGGGTTCAGATCCAGTAAAACAAGGAAAATCTTCTTTATTAAAGGTTATATCCCTACTTATTATAACCTTATAATCTAAATCAGAGATATCCCAGACTCTATAACCCTTAGTTCCCTCTGGGTACCCTAAGAAGACACATTTTTTAGCTCTAGGGTCGAGCTTATCACCCTTTTGGTGTACATAAGTTGCACAGCCAAAGACTCTAAGGTGTGACAGATCCAATGGCTTATTAGTGAAAACAGATTCTGGGCATCTACCTTTCAAAGGAACTGAAGGAGATCTATTTATTAAGTATGTAGCAGTCATAACAGCTTCCCCCCAGAAAGACTTATCCACCCCACTGATAGACATCAAGCACCTAACTCTCTCTAGGATGGTTCTATTCATTCTTTCTGTTGTGCTATTCTGCTGGGGAGAGTAGGGCACAGTCCTATGTCTTTTAATTCCACATTCTTCACAAAGGTCATTCATTTGGTTGTTACAGAACTCAAGACCATTGTCAATCCTAAGGATTTTTATCTTTTTACCAGTTTGATTTTCTATAAGGCTCTTCCAGGTTTTAAATTGGTAAAACAAATCAGATTTCTGGCTCAAAAGGAATACCCACACCTTCCTAGAATAGTCATCTATAACTGAGAGGAAATACCTTGTACCACCCCGGTTGGTTCACTGGAAGGACCCCACACATCTGCATGAAGGTATTCTAATATAGATGTACTCCTAGGGGAATTAGGTGGGGTGTGTGCTGGAAATGTGACCCTACTTTGTTTGCCTAACACACAGTGTTCACAGAAGGGCACAGGGGAAACATCATCATTACCAAATAACCCTTCCCTCTTAAGAATCTCTAGACCTTTATTGCTCATATGGCCTAACCTTCTATGCCACAGTCTAGACAGATTAGTATTAGAATTAACAGTGTTGGCATAGCTCACAGGTTCAGCAGTGCACACATACAGGTTATTTCTTTTAACAGCCTTAAAGATCATTAAAGAGCCTTGCAGGATTTTCATCAAACCCTTACCCCATTTACCCTCTAAACCATCATCTTCAAGAGCAGAGCATGAAAGAAGGTTAAAGCATAATTCAAGCACATATCTAACATGCTTCAAAATGTACATGCAGCCATCATTAAACTTTAGTCTTATGTCTCCTATGCCTTCTACTTTACATTTCTTTTCATTTGCAAGTAGGATGTAACCTTTTTCAGCATGTTTCATGCTAGCAAATAGATGTTTATAAGGAGTAATATGGTAAGTACACCCAGAGTCAATAATCCAGTCATTAGCACAGAGCTTATCAGAGCATGAGTAGGCAGATGGTAAAGGATTTAAGCATTCAGCATCAAAATTCAAGCATTTAGTGGTATTATTCAAGCAATCAAAGGTAGAATTCAAACAATCAGGACCAGAACTCATGCAGTCAAACGAATATACCATATAGACATCCCCAAAACCATCTCCCTTAGCAGAATTCACATTAGAGTTACTACTTTCTCCCTTTTCTTTCTTAGGCTTAGTACATTCCCTAGCATAATGGCCATATTCCTCACAATTGTAACACTTCCTTCCCCTTGATCTAGATTTAGACCTATTTCTATTGTCATAAACAGGTCTCTTGCCATCTTTAGCATTATTTAGGTCACTGCTTCTATTATTTTTATCATTTCTTGTTTTAGATCTACCCCTAACATGTAGTATCTCATTATTATTGTTATTGTTTTCTCTACTCCTAGTCCTACCACGTTTGAGATCTTTCTCCTTACTTTTTAAACCGCACATAACAGTGTCTAGGGTGACAGAGTCCCTACCATACTTAATGGCTGATTTCACATCATTATAGGAATCAGGTATGGCATTTAGTAAGGCTATGGGGGCATATTCATCAATGTGTTCATCACCAGTCAACTTAATATCCTGGATCAACTTATTAAACACATCTAAGTTCTCTTCTATGTCCCTGTTTAGGTCAAGTTTGAACCTAAAGAATGTCTCTAGAAGGTACGTTTTACTAGGAAGAGAGGTTTCAGTGAATAGGGTTTCTAGCTTGTCCCAAAGTTCCTTAGCAGTACTAATTTTTCCTATTTTCCTAAGCACTGAATCAGACAGATTTAGAATAATAATGGACCTAGCTAATTCATCCATTTCTACACGCTTTTCAGGAGTGTCATTATCAGTATAGTCAGCAGTTATGACCCTCAACACTTTGTGCCGAATCATAACATATTGTATTTTTTGTTTCCAAATTGAAAAATCGGTTTTTCCATTAAATGGAGTCATACCATGCGAATTCACACCAGTTGACATGATTGACAGGGAAATATAACACACAGTTGAATCAGATGAGGATTCAGAGAAAACAAACAATGCAGATCAAGTTATCACAGAGGATTCAAACAGAAAGATAATGGAGCAGGCAATATTAACACAGAGTCAACAGTTTAGACAGGGCAAAGATCACAGGAACAGGTTTTAACACTTAGAATATTAAAGTTAGCAGCGGAAACAAGTAAACCTAGGACAGATCTTTTAACACTAGCACTTAGCAGTCAAGAGAACACAAATGGAACCTAATTTACTGCGGTTATCAGCCAGTAAAAAGGATACTCAAAGAGTTGCGGTTATCCGGACCAACCCATTGAGTCATGCGAAAGGGAAAGGGGGTTTAGGGGCTGTATTCGACCACAAAAGGGCCAGAATACCTATCTAAGATGCAAGAAACCCTAATTTCCTATTGACTCAACACACAAAAAACATTGCAGAAGGAATGTAAAAGGGTGAAGAGTACAATACCAGAGCGGGGGCCCTAGAAGAGGGCACACCCGACTTACCAATTGTGCCCTGGGGCACCGACGACGTGAGTCCTTCAGCAAGCCGACAGACACAGAGCAGCGGAACCTGGCTCTGATACCACTGTTGGGTATCAGGCCGCTAGCCCTAGATTTACAATTGGTTCTTGCCGGAACCCGACCAGACTCAGATCGAGCCCAGTTTCCACGCACTAGGGTTCGAACCCCCTAGCTCTTCAAGCCTTGACCCTCGAATGCTGGATCTTTAGCTACTGGCCTCCAAGTAGCATGAACAGGTGCCCGATGCCTTGCCTTACTTGGATCGGGACAAAGATTGGCTCAGAACTCACCTCTGTGTGGTTCTTTGCCTTCAAACCGGCCACAAAGGGAAACTATGGGTGAGGGCTTCTCTGGCTACTCACAAGCTCACAGGATCTTTAACCTGAACCATTTTTAGGCCACAAAAAAAGGATCGAAAAGGAAGAGAGAAGACAGAGCGAAGAGAAAAGAGAAGAAGAAGAGTCGTGCAGCGCAAATAGGGCTAGGGTTACGAGTGATACTCAAAGTATCGTATCAGGAGAGATATATATACAAGCGGGTCAGACAAAATAATCGCTCCAACAAACTCCGATCCAAAACCCACACCAGAACCCAATCCATAAACAGGGCCAAGATAATATTGGGCTCGGGATTAATAAAGGTTGGGTTGGAATAGCTTAAAGGGCCAACACATCTCACAGGTCTAGGGTAACTTATTCGTATTAACTCAACTCTCAATTATACCGATTTTCAATTGAGAATTCTATATCAATATCATAGACATTATTTTGTTACGATTACAAAATACCAAAATAACCTTTTTTGTCATCACAATTGTAAGATTTAGGAGAATCTTTATTTTTACTTGATGAAACTAAGCTTCTGAGTACATATAAATAGAATACAACGTATGAAGAAAAAGAGAAAAACTAAGAACCACGATATATGCAAAAGATACGAACTAATCTATAAGAATATCTAACACCCCCCTCAAACTAAGTCGTGGAAAAATTGGAAATGTGAAGCTTGGACTGTAAGAACTCGAACACGTCACACGGTGAATTTTTTGTAAAGATATAAGCAATTTGCTCTTTCGAAGGCACAGAAGGGGTTACCAAGTAATGCGACTCAACCAGCTCAAGAACAAAGTGGTAGTCAATATCAATATGTTTTGCACGTTTATGAGATACCAAACTTTGTGTGAGAAAAAGAGCACTTGCATTATCCGATAGAACAATAGGAGCTGCAGCGGGTAATGCATGGAGATCATGAAGAATATCCATAACCCATAAGATTTTTTAAGTCGTATTTGCAATTGCACGATATTCTGATTCAAAGCTTGATCGAGCAACCGTTGGTTGCTTCTTTGCACTTCATGAAATGAGATTGAGGCTGAGAAAAATCGAGTAGCCATACGTTGAGCGATGAGTGTCGGTACAACTCGCTCAATCTGCATCAGAATATCCAAGAATTGTGTTTACGCCGGACATGAAAGAAAGACCATAATCCATCATGCCTTTTACATAGTGTCGGATCCTTTTTACCGCCTGAAAATGATCGATAGTCAGTTCTTAGAGAAACTGACTGACCGTATTGACTTAGTAAGCAAGGTCTGGGCGAGTAATTATCAAATTTTGCAACGCGCCAACCAGAGACGATAAAGTGTAGGATCGTGGAAAGGATCTCCATCTTTAGTAAATGAGATACCCAGCGTAAGAAGAGTTTCAACTGGCTTTAGGTCGAGAAGTTTAGCTGGCTTCAATATGTCATACACATGTTTAGATTGACACATGAATAAACCATCATGAGGATAAGAGACTTCGAGACCAAGAAAGTATCCTAGCCTACCCATGTCCTTTGCAGCGAACTCTAGTTGTAGGCGAGAGAGAAGAGTCGACACGGCGTGCGGATCAGTTCCAGTAATAATAATGTCATCGATATAAACCAAGAGATAGATGAGTACGTGTTTCTTGCATAATAAAAGTAGAGACATATTGGAGGACTTGAATAGAAAGCTAAGAGAATCAAGAAATCAGCGGAAATGATGATACTAAGCAAGTGGGCTTGCTTGAGTCCATAAATTGCTTTCTGCAGACGACACAATTGTTTGGGATGGCGAGAGTCGATAAACTGAGAGGTTCTTCAATGAACACAGGAGATGAAAGAACTGCATTCAGAAAGGCATTCTTAACATCTCATTTGTAGAGAGGCCACAATTTTATTACTTCAAGAGATATGACAATCCGAATAGTAGAAGCTTTTAAGACCGGACTAAATGTGTGAGTGAAATTAAAACCTGAAATTTGACTAAACCCTTGAGCGGCTAGTCTGGCTTTGTAGCAATCAACAGAGCCATCAAGAAGGAGCTTTGTGTGGAAAACCCACTTCGAGCCAACAACTTTAGTCGAAGGAGGGCAAGGGACAAGCATCCAAGAGTTGTTAGATGTTAGTGCAGCCATTTCGTCTTTCATTGCTTGTACCCATTCTGGAATTTGGAGGGCTGACTTTATGTTGCGAGGCTTGGAAATAGCAGTAAGAGCGGAATAAGTAGAAACACAAGCAAGATCAACAGGATTACGAGTCTTAAAAATACCCGACTGAGCACGAGTGCGTATAAGAGGAGTGCGGCGATAGGCTGCATTTCATGTTCAGGTATAACAATTATGTTTTCAGCATTAGCGGGTAATGGAGACTCAGTAGCCGATGGGTTTGCATGAGGAGACTACAACATAACATCTGACGCACATAATCGACAACGTAATGAATTATCCTTCGGCGAGGCTTGTGAGTGAGGTCCATCGAGCGGAGATGATGGAGTGAGAAAAATTCTCAAGAAATTCAGAATTCTCCAGAGTAGACGGTGGAGTAGCAGTCCGTGTGTTAGAGAAAGGTAGAGATATTTCATCAAATCTTGCATCCCGAGTTAAATAAACACGAGAGGTGGAAGCATCCAAACAACGAAAACCTATATAAGAGGTACTATAACCAATAAACACACACGATAGACTTCGTGGTTGAAGTTTATTTTTCACATAATCCCGTAAACATGGATAATCTCAATAGCCAAAAACATGAAACACATCATGTAATGGAGCTTGGCCATATATACATTCGAAAGGAGAGATATTACCAGTGATAGCAGAGGGAAGACGATTAATAATGTAGACTGCTATATTGAACGCCTCAACCCATAAGTAAAGGGCGAGGATGAATGAAATAATAACGTTAGTCCCATCTCAGTGATGTGCCGGTGTTTTTGCTTAGCTCGACCATTTTGTTCCAGAGTATATGGACAAGAAATAAGATGATGGATGCCATGTTTGGAAAAGTGTGAGGCTAAATGAGAGTTTGTAAACTCCGTTCCGCCATCTGTTGGTCCCGGATTATCAGGGTATAACTTGGCAGTGGAAAATGTGTTAGTTCGTTTCTTGCGCTCTGCTGGTTACTCAGCTG